>CM060628.1:30522500-30778220 GCA_030578275.1 Meda fulgida
TAATAACTTATAATATATAGGAAAAGAACATTTATTTGAAATAGAAACATTATTAATGTTTTTACTGAAGCTTTTGATCAATTTAATGCATGCTTGCTGAATAAAAATATTTCTTTCTTTCAAGAAAAAAAACCCAACCATTTGAATTGCAAGTGCCAGAGACAGTAATATGCTGCATCTGAAACCACTCATAATTCACTTATTCACTATTTACTATTTACTAAATGTGACAGTTTGCTAAATAGGTATGAGTGAGCAAAAATGTGTGAATTTGGACAGTTCTAAGCACAGCTGTGATGCACTATAAACACACGGCACATTGTGTATGAGTTTACATAAGTGTTGCGTCCCAAATGAAAAGCTCTTGAATTCCAGTGTGACACTTCAGACTGAAGCATTTCCAAATATCAATAATTATTTTAATCAGATTGCAAGTTTTAGGATTTCATGCATTTTGTTGCTGTTCAGACTCACAGATTTGAGTAAACGGATTTGAGTCAGATATGCCCAAAGAAACTGATTAGCTGCCTGTCTGAACAAAGCCAAATAGTTACGTTCATTGCACGTGTTTGTGAATGCTAATGCGTCCTGTCTCTTTAAGACTGTCCTCTACAGTCACACTCTCTTTGCTCTGCTGGCCTCCTCATGTGGAACAAAGCAGAAACACCCCAGCAATGCTTTAGCAACATTTGAATGGCGTATGAGGCACTAATAGACTCTGGGGAGACTGTCGAATCCGTCGACTTCCAGACAGCTCATTTAGGTCCAAAGCCATTTCCTCTGCGCGCTGACGAAGACTTTAATTCCCTCTACATAATGCCGGGAGCGAAGACACACCAGTACACACACCAGGCCCTCGCCAGCTGAACCAAATACGTGACAAGTAAGCAAACGTTCACACTAGGGCTGCTTGATATATCAAAATAAAATCAATATTGTGATATGGCTTAGTGCTATTATTAAATCGTGATTTAATGAAATAAATATATGCGTTACTGGTCTCAGCGGTTTCAGACTGCTTGTGTGTAAATGAACACGTGCTGTGCTATATCCTGAAACCGGCAGCGCATCATTTTATTTGCTGGCAACCCTTTAAAAATTATGATTTACCATTTAAACAAGAGGAAATTACGATTTAAATATTAGTATTGCAATTTTACAGTAAAATACCATTATGGTAACAGTTTCTATGAAGTCCATGCTTATAATGAATTATAGCTCCATTTATACTTGTTTATTACTATTTTATAAATATATTTGTATAAATATATTTATAAAGACTATAAGAACAGTTATAGTTACATTTATATTATTTTTATAATTACTTATAAGTCATGCATTTTCTTTTTCAATCCGCATGTTCATAAAATAATACAATTGTTCATAAAATTGTTTAATATTTGTATTTAATAATAATTGCAATTTTTGGCAACCCATCAAAATAAAAGCTTGATGGTTTAACATTTGAAAACGAAGAATTTAAGACGTAAATATTAGTATTGTAATTTTACAGTAAAATAGTATTATTACAATGTTTTCTTAATTTGTTTAATATCTTTATTTATTAATAATCACAATAAAATAATAATTATTTTACAGTCACATTGAATTGGTCAACAACATCGGGAATGTGGCGAATGAAAACTCAGTTTTCCCCAAATAATTCAGCACTCAAAAATATCCCCAGAGTAAAAGTCATATTTTTGCTTTTTTTTTTTTTTTTATTATTATTATTGGTATTTTTTATGCAGATGCACTTATGGATATCACCACACTCACTCTAGAATGATATATTCTTTCCAAATATAGATACTCAAATTCCTGTATCTTTTCATATCGCAATATATAATCGCAGAACATTTTAATATTGCAATGTAATTTTTCCCAATATCCTGCAGCCAGTTCACACGTGCATGGATGGTACAAATGCTTGCTGCATTTTTGAGGAAAACGAATCTGTTTTGGATGGCCTCGCCTCCCTTACAATGGTGCTCTCAATGGATTTATCAGAGCTACCGGTTGCCCACCACGTTAAGCAAGACACAAACACACACGCAGTCACACAGTTTGAAGGGGCTGACCTTTCCCAGTAGTTGCTAATCCGGAGTGTATTAAAAGCAGCTTTTGTCTGTTGTGAAAGACATGGGCAGTGTCTCCTCCACCCCCTCATCTCCTCTCTGTTTGTCTTCTCTTTTATGTTCTCCTCTCCTTCTTTGGGTTGCGTTCACCCCTCTCACTCCTCTTTACGTCACCGTCCTTCTCTTCTTTCCCTACGGCCAGCTAATCCTCTGAATTCTGCTCCTACGAGTGTGGTAGATGAGGGTGTTGCTTGAATGCGAGGTGTACCAGCTGCCAGAGCTTCAGCCTCACTCCTCGTACCCTCACACACAATAATCCTCAAGTAACACACTCATGCGCCCGCAGACATGCACACACACAACAGGCCTCGCACACTCAAGTGGCTCTTTCAACAAGGAGCTTCCAGTGCCTGGAGACAGTCCATTTTGACAAGGTTTCGAGTAGACCTGATGGTCTCAAACAAGGAACACTTATTTGTCCAAATTTCTGGCGGTGCCTCACATTCAGTTGAATTTGTAATCTTTAATCAAAATAAAGATAAGTAATTCACATATTGATATATGATTAATGTGTAAGTTCACCGAAAAATGAAATTTCTGTCAGTAATTACTCACCCTCATGTTGTTCCAAACCCATAAGACCCCTGTTCATCTACAGAACACAAATTAAGATATTTTGATGGAATCCAAGAGGCAGCAACATCATTCAGTCCAGAAAGGTAGGAAAGACATTGTTAAAATAGTCCATGTGACTACAGTGGTTCAAGCTTAATGTTATGAAGCGACAAGAATCAAGCGACCCCCCCCCCCCCCAAAAAACATAACTTTATTCAACAATCTCTTCTCTTCCACGTCTTTGTCCTACGCAAGCTCCTGCGTCAGCATAACACACGTGTCGTGGTGTTCACGTGACCAGCGTCGACCAATAGTGAGGCTGCGTTCGGACGTAGAGCAGCACTGTTTACACTACATCAACAACGTAGAATGACGCCATGCTATACGCATTACGTGTTCAGTCTCATCGCCAACTACTGGCCTGACAGCAGAATACAGCGTTTTTACTTTTTTACACGAACCCGTGTGAACAAGGAACATTTTGTCAACATTGTCCCCTCGAAAAACGCAAAGGAAAAAGTTCTGTGTTTGGTACATCTTGTCGTGTAAACGTACCCTTAAACATAACCCTGACAATCAGCAAGAATTGTAATATTTCTGCATTTCTATTTTTTTTTTTATTCAAAGCCCTGCACATGACATGGCAAATTAAATCTAAGACATCATGGCCTCGAATTAAGAATTTGCCACGACTAAGTATTCAGTGGTTTTCTAGTTCTAGTTATATAGTAGCCATGTTGTATTAATTCATTCCCTCGATAATTTTAGTTAAATCATGGCCATGATACTTAGTTTTTCTTCCCTCATGTCATATGTGGGTTAGAGTTATTTATATGAATATACATCCTTTACATAATATATTCAATAATATCAAATCATGTATTGCTCTCCACAGATCTGTTTGAGTCTGATGAGGCTGCTGCATTATTTGTCCCACTCCCCGCTCGGGTCCGTCACCCTGCTGGACTTCAGGCCACGACAGTTCGTTCTGGTGGGGGGAGTGTTGAAAGTGACCGACCTGGACGACGCCAGTGTTGAGGAGACGCCTTGCTCCCCGTCTTCTCCTTCAGACTGTCTCATGGAGTTCCCCGCACGCAACTTCACCCTCCCCTGCCACAAGGGCCGCTGTCAGGGTATCAACGAAAAGAGGAACCTCTACAATGCTTACAGGTGTGTGTTCATGGCCTGTGATCTGAGACAACTTGTGCTTTATTTGTGTATTTAAGGTGAAATGTTGACATAGTTCTCCATATTTTCTAGATTTTTCTTCACCTACTTGTTACCTCACAGTGCCCCCTCAGCACTGAGACCACTTCTGGACAAAATCGTCAACTCTACAGGTGAGTTTAATTTCACTACCCAAGTTCTGCTCTTATCCCTGCTGGAAAAAGCTGGTCATATCAGCTTAGGGTGGTCAAGCTGGTTTTGGTAGCTGGTCTAGGGTGGTCTGTCAGCCCAAAACTAGATCCAACAGATGGTAGTTTAGCTGATCAACCATCTAGACCAGTCCCAGACAGCAACATAGAGTTAGGGTTAGACACTATGTCGCCGTCTGGGCTGGTTCTCAACCTTTTTTACTCCAAGTACACTCATGCTCGGACTCGGACCACAGCAAACGTGCCCAGCACAAGTCAATCTGCCATACCAAACAAGACCCCAGGGAGATGCCAAAGGACTGCATATATATAGATCCATTCAGAATTATTAAACACACCAAAATACAAATGAAAGATAAAAACATTCTGAGCGTGTTGAAATTCAGCGATCTGAAGGTGGGTCAATGTCATTCTCTGTGAGAACAAGATATTGTGTCTTTATTAGGAGCGTCTGATGCCCATGAGTACATCAACATCACTGATCCTCACAAACTCTCCAAAACTCTTCTTTGGCGAGCATCCCTAATAAAACAATCACACTACATTCATTTAGACAACTACGCAAATGCAGTACAATCTTATACTTAATTCAAACTTATATTTTTCACTGCACACCTAATGTTGTTTAATGCATTCTTATATTTTTAGGAGTGCATTCGCTCCTTGTAAAGAGTAAACGTCAAGCCCTGCTCTTGACTCCTTTTTATGGAGGAAAATAAGTTTGTTCAAACATCCTCTACAAACATTCCTCCTCTTCACATCCCAACATTTCTCTTTCTGTCCCTCAGCATGCCTTTTGTCTCTAGCCTTTCCTGATGCGCTCTATCATCATGTTCATCAGTAAAATGGCATGTCTTATAGCGTTTGAAATCTGTTTTTCTGGGACACAACAGTCCGTGAAGCCGCGGGTAGCGTGGGTGGCCCAGACTCGATCCTATCAGTGTCACGAAACGCCCACTTCAGCATCACTCCGTAGGAATGTTTTCTTAATGACGGAATGTAAACCGTTAATAGTTGAGTTGTTTATGCTGTATGAATGTGTTTCAGGAGAGCTGATATGGGGCACCGACGAGACTCTGGTTAACCTCGAAAAAGTGCTGGATATCTACAGGAACGGACATTACCTCAAGAATACCACGCAGACACACAAAACAGGTGAGTGACCCAGAAAGACACCAAAACACCTTGAGCGTTGACATTACTGAACACTTTCAAATGAGCAAAGTTTAGTCTTATTTTCAAGTACACATATCTTGATACATTTACCTAAGAATCAAAATGTCATATAAGGTCTTCTGTTCTGAACCATTTATCAAAATTACGTTTTTAAAGTTTTCTGCCAATGGGGTGCACAAAATAAACTTAATTCAATGGGAAAACAAGCTGGCAGATTTTTTTGTCGATTTTTCAGAAAATAAGACTTAATATCTTCAGTCATTTTGCTTCTCAAGTAAATGGATCTTGATTTAAGGATGTTTAGAAAAACAAGACAAAAATATGTCACAAAAAAAAAAAAAGATGCACAAATCTTTAAGACCTAAGCCTGGGTTTCCCACTGGTAATTGTGGAGGTGTTCATGTGCTCATCTCGTAAATACCATCATTCTGAAACGACTAGAAGGCAGCAGAATCCTGGCAGTGAATGGGTTTCCTCAAATCTCCCCGGAATTAACCAGTTGTTCAGTCAGCATAGAGAGAGAGATAATTTGTGTGTGCATGTAAGGACAAATGAGAGGAGATTTAGAAGATTAGTTTATATAACTGGTGAGCAGAGGGGCTGCTTACGCTCCTGAAGGACAAAACATCCATTTCAGCAAGAAGCACCTCAGTCTCCTTCCTACTCGCTCCACCCGTTCTTTAGATTTTATCCCTATTCTCTTTTTCTTTCTTTGCTTTCCCTCCTGCTCTTCCCCATGCTCCACTGGCAGTGTAAAGAAGACACTTGTTGACTGATGAGAGCGTTAAGCGAGAGAGGGTTATCTTCTCCAGAGATATTTAACTCTTTCCTCTCTCAATGTTGTCTTTGCTGTCTTTAGACTGTACTTTTAATTTACAACAGTTTTGTGCTGCGTTAAGCTTATCATTTTGGCATTTAACTATAACTAACTAGAAAAATCACGCTCATACCAATTTTGAAAAATGCTATTTTATTCCATCACTTTTTTGCAGACTAGGTACATTTTTTGGTCTTGATGAAAACCATTCAGTACATATTATGAGAATGGCGAACATTTAATATCAGATTTGGTATGAATAGTTTTGCACAGGAAAAATATATTGCAAATATCCGTGCTGGCAGAAGGAGCCCACGGGATAATTGCGGTCAATTTTGAGGTTTTCACAAAAATGAGTTCATTAAGCCCTGTGTAGCGATCCCAATGCTCCAAATAGCATTTAAACATCTAAAGGTATCTCTATTTATACGTTTTCTGAGAGGAGTACCTTTCCTTTGTCTATGAAAAATGATCTTACTCATGCTGACTGACAGAGCCGATGTGTGTGCAAAAAGACAGCGCGCGATCCCGATATACACACATACACAGAATTACAGTATTTCAAATGATCTGTCTTGGCGAGTATTCACGCAAACATTATTTGTTATTTCTTATGTGAACGTTTGGTTAACTGATGGGGAATATACACTATAGTTCAAAGGTTTGTGCTTTTAAAGAAATTCATATTTTTTTTTATCAGCAAGGACACATTAAATTGATCAAAAGTGACAGAAAAGACATCCATAATGCCACAAAATATTTCTATTTAAAATAAATGTTGATTTTTATAACTTTCATCAAAGAATCCTAAAAAAAGGCTTCACAATTTCCACAAAAATATGACAGCACATTGATCAGTCTTCAACATTGATAATAAATCATCATATTAGAATGATTTCTGAAGGATCATGCGACACTTAAGCCTAAAGTAATGATGAAATAAATATATATTTTTAAATATATTCAAATAGAAAAGTTATTTTAAATTGTAGTAATATTTCACAGTTTTTACTGTATTTTTGACAAATAAGTGCAGCATTGGCAGAAGAGAATATGAAAATCTTACTTGACTTTATAACGGCAGTGTAAAGGCCCTTGGACATTGAGTCCGTAATTTCCGCACGTTAAAAAATAAATACGACCTCACATTGTGTCAATCACGTTTATACACTGCCTCCGAAACTTTCGTCCATCATAAATATTTTTTGGATGGGGTTGAATTGTCTGCGTTTTTCGCATCCGTAGCAAGCATTTCAAGAAGTGTTTTGACAATTACCAACAAATTAGGAATACGAAAAAACCCATACGAAAATGTCCGACTCAGTGTTCAAGGACCTTAGGTGTTCATTTAAATTCAGCAATTTGCAAATATCTTATTTGCCATGATTAAGTATCATATATATAGATAATGGGGAATAAATGGGATCGGCTAGTGTTTACACCGTCATGTAACGTTCTTGTGAACAGGCCTTGGCAATCTCCATTCCAGTCCAGTGCATTGACTGGACACTTCTCTGCACTGCCTGGTGTTTTAGCTCTTCTTGTAAAACAGGCTCCTCTGGCAGCACTGTGAGTTTGCATGGATACAGACAGGGCTTCCCTACGGGATTCACTCCTGCCCAACACTCATTAAAAGCCCAGCATGCCTCTGGCTGACTACATCAACTTCCCTCTCATTCCTCCTGCGTCTTACAGGAACATTCAAAGAAAGCGAGAGCTCCATAAAGCATTAATTAGGGCAATAAAGAGTCTAATAGTTGCTCTTATTTACTGGCTTCTTGCTCCACTTACTTGCCTCGTGCGTCCCTCCCTCTCCTCGCTCTTCAGAAAGACCTCATCGAGGCAGCTTGCCCAGTCACCTTCATCCAAAGCCCTACTTTCCATGAGAAACAGTGAATCACGTCAGTAAAGCCCATCCAGCCATATCCCTGAAGAGCGAAAGAAGGAAAATGAGACTCAGAGATTCCGACATTTATGGCGTTTGTAGTACACAGTTAGCTCGAGTCTTTTAAAGGCTCTTCTCCTTTTATCAGGCCCATTGTCACAGTGCTGTGAATGAGGCCTTGAGTTTACATTACAACCTTCTCAAAGAGCATAAAAAAACGAATAAAACTCTCCAAACCGTCCGAGACACTATCCAGAAGCCTTTACAAACCTCACAGCGGTGCAGAAGTCACATTGACAGCTCTATCCCGATATATCCTGTCCACAAAATGGATTACCATGCAATCGTTTTTCGAATACATGACCACATTGTCAGCATATTTGCCAAAGGCATGCGACCCATGACAATATATCCATCGCTATTCCGCTTCCAATCAGCACAATGTCAAAGAGCCGCGGTTGGATTGTGGAAACGCAGACTGACGGTTTCAGCGCGGTTGGCGTGAAATCAAAGCCGTCCTTCAACGGTCTGTAACGGTCATATCAACGGTGCATTAGCATGAAAAAGAGGAACGTCACGAAGTACTGTCGTCAACTCAGTTTGAGGATCTTAGATGAGTAAGTGATGCAGGTTTGCTTGCCGGGTCTTGTCACGGGCGCTAGCAGAGCACTGCGCTCAGATACTTTTGGAAGAGGAGGAAATTCCATTAAAAATAAGATAAAAAATACTGACCACTTTCCCAGCTAACAAAAGCATGCTCTTAGAATGTTTTGCTAATGTTCCCATTCGGTAATGATTTTTTCCATTTGATTATTTTGCAAACATTATGTTACTTTTGAATGTTCTCTGAACGTTCTGAAACAAGTAGCAACATTTAAAAAATGTCTGACCAACGTCCAACTAAAACAATTTGGCAACACTTTAGTTTAGATGAATGAGACGTAATCAATCTTCTTTTTATTCTAGAGTGTTACCACACATTTAAGATTATATCTAGAGCTGTGAAACTAATCGCAACTAAAATAAAAGTTTGTGTTTGCATAATATATGTGTGTAGTTATAATTATTTTGTATATATATATAAATACACACACATGCATGTAAATATTTAATAAATATGTGCATGTATATACTGTATATATATATATATATATATTTATATATAATTTATATTATTTATAAATATAAATATTTTATATATATATAACACATTTTTCAATTTTTCATTTTTAAATATAAACATGCATGTGTGTGTATTTATATATATATAAAATAATTAAACACAGCACACACACACATATATTATGTAAACACCAACTTTTATTTTGGATGCGATTAATCACAATCACTTCACGACCCTAGATATATCACTGATGTTTTTTGTGCTTATGTTTTAAGAACATTATTATGAACGAACATTCTATTAATGTTATTATAAGAATGTTTGTTCATAACCTTGCCAGATGTCTCAGCAAATCAGTTAAAGGCAAACGGGACATCATGCTATTAATATTCATTTTACTGTATAATGTGCCTCATCCACACACACATTTTTCAGATTGTTCCTACGCGGCCGTTTTCCCCAAATTGAGCTCATCGCAGCTGTTGAATTCATAAGGACAGATACATTTATTCTTTCTCTCATCTGAGAAAGAACAGCTGCCCCTGTTCACTAATGTAATGTCATACGTTCAGTATTACAAACAGTATGTTGTGTTAATGTGAATCACGTCTTGTAATGTTGACTTGATACAACATGACCGAGACGAGAAACAGACAGCTGCACATTTTTATGACTAAAAACACACTTCTGTGTTCTGGCCATCAGTGAATGTTGGCAGCGGTACAGTGTCTGTCCACATCTCAACTCACGCCTCTACCGTACGTTACTCCATTATCATACTGTTTCATAACCAGCCGGCATCCATTAGGATGTGTCTCTTTTAACCCCATCGCAGGGATATCACATTTGTCCACAAGTTCTGCTATGTATTATCTAATTCCTATGGTTGGTTATGATTTTAACGCAGCAGTTTTATGTTCAGCTATTATTGTACGAGATACTAAAGTTTGTTAGAGGTATAGCACTCAAAACATTGTGAAAAATTTGCGATTAACATTACAACATTTTATTAATCACAATTATCCCCTCTAATTCTCATTACAGTGACCTAACAAATCTTGTTAATTTATTACTGTAATGCTATAATTGTAATAATATACTGTAATAATTATCTAATATTTATTTTTTTAATAACTATATTTAATATGTTAAAATGTTATATTATCCATTCATATTTCAAACCGCTTATCTGTAGTCACAGGGATGTCTGTAATATTATATTTATATTAATAATATTTATACAATAATAATGTAATATATTATTATTATTTATATATTCATATTATTAGTATGATTATAATGCTATAATATATGACGTAGAATATTATATTAGTAATATTAATATAATAAAATATTTTAATATTATTGATTTTATATTATATAAACTACATCTTGGGAGTATTTGTTTTATTGTCTGCAGTGTTGTATTGCATTTATGCTGATTTAAATAAAACTAAAATAATTGAATTACAGTAAAATACAATACCGTATTACAATAGATAATCAATAATGAAAATAATAGGAATTACAAAGTTTTTCAATTACAGTTTCATTTTCTTTTGGCCGTCACTCCTCACGTCTCCCTCTGTTCATCTGTCGTTTTCTCTTCTTATCAGCTTCCCTCTTTCTCTTGGCTTTCCTCTGACTGTGACTGTCTGCGACGGAGGCATGTATTGTGCTCGGGGTCACGTTGAGTGGTGTTTGAAATGTGTGTGAGTGAATTTCTGGAGGAAGTAATAAATAAAGGAGAAATCAAAAGACACATGTCAAACTCTGACTAACAACAGCCTGAAGACTCTCTCCGTCAAAGAACAAGACACCGCCTGTGTTAACACAATAAAGGAGCTTGTGTTGCTGTGCGTTGAGCTCCTACGCACTCGCACATACACACACTATGCTTTTCTTGGACAATTGTAATGTGTTTGATTTATTGACCCGTGTGTGTCAGTGCTGTCATGGGGGCTGTCAGATTTTGGCCAGAAACCATTGAACATGAGAGATTTACTTACTTACGAGTGGAATTCAGAACAGTAGCAATGCAATGCAATGAATAAAATAAAAAAATAAAATAAAACAAAATGGTTTACTATCTGGCAATTTCCCATAAATAACAAATATTTATAAGCAATATTTTGAAGAATAGCCTTTTTACATGACTTTCTCTCTTTTGACAGAGTATAAGCGTGTGTTAGATGCCTCAATAGCAGCAGAGAACTACCGCTGCTGGCCGTCCTATCAGCACGACGGATGCCTGCTGTCAGTCTTCAGCGTTCATGAAGCTGTCGACGTGTGTGAGAGCCACGTCCAGTGCCGGGCCTTCGTCTTGACCAACCAGAGCACGTGGACAGGTAAAGTTGCCAAGTGTCGCACTGTTTAAATATGTGTAGCTCAGCTTAGTACATTCATATCAACTATCCAGCTCATTTATGCTACGCGGAAGTAAGATATTTTGTGCGAATGTCCAAAACTTGCACAATAGGTAAATAACTAGAAGAATTACAGAGCAGTAAATGGTAAAACTATTTGCATTGCTGATCGGCTTGATGCATGGCTTATAATGTTTTAACAAAGACTTTTTAAAATACCTATGGGAAAAATAAATGGAAAAAAAATTCCCGGAGCAGAACCAACTCAGATGAAAAAGTGTACGGACACTAATGCACTTAATTGCAGGATCACAGCACTATCTACTGACCATATATTCACTCTCAGACTCTATTGAATGCAATTGTGAATCAAGTCTGTGCCATTTGAGCAAAAGTTTGAGTTTCTGCCTGTGTAGATCTATTTCAGTTAGGATGCCTTAGACAGCTGCCTATGTAGACGGTAGACAGCATGGCAGCTCACTAGATTTTTGGAAAAGAGCCATTATAGTTTACAGTGTTAATGTAAATATTTGGTTGGATTCGTGTGAATGTACGTGATAAATAGCCTGGCTAACGCCAGACCCAATTCTCGTTGAGACTTGGGTCTGGGAACCACATGTACATTTTCTCGTATTTGAGGCGTGGTTTACGCTTGCCTCGCGCCGTTTATTGGGTGCTCAGCATGTCTGTCAAATGCGCCTGTGCGTAGCTCATATGCAATCGTTTCAATTATACCAGATGACGTATGTAGAGCGACAGAAATTAGACAAGGAAGAAGACGATGAGTAAGATATTTTTGTGTAAACAATGACGTTCAGCGACTATTGCCGTTTGTGCAAGATAAACATGCGGTAGATTCGCGTCTGCAGCCATGTTGAATCCATAGAAATAAACAAACTGCTTTGGTGTGTCGCATAGATGTCGTCATCGTCTTGCTCCCTCCCCGTTCTGTGATTGGTTCCCTAAATGAGGCGAAAATCTGGCCCATGGTATCCATACTGCCTTTCAGCGTGAATAAAATCGTGCTGCGGGAAGGCAGCATGGGGAAACCCAGACTACGTGATAAATGTCCTCGCCGCGTCCATAAATCGCGGACAGATCGCTGATAGCCATATTGAAATTAGTTTAAGTTTAGTTTAATTTTATTTGCACAAATGTTAAATATATACAAGAAAATACAAACCAAATACTGTGCAGGGAGAGGCAGAAAACCCAAAAGGGCTTATTTAAAGCCTCTTCTTATACAACAAGGAAAAAAAAGAAACTTTAAAATCGCTGACTTCATCCTGGCAAATCTGAGGAGAATGTGAGACATTTTCTAGATTGATTGTAAATCTTTAGAGGAGACATATGAGATCATTGCTTAATTTTGTCATGAGAAACATATGAGAAGGATGGGGTTGCAAAGACTAGTTGACTTTAATGTCCTTCCATGCCGCTTTAAGCTTGACGTCGACTGATCGTGGCCTATAGAGGGCGCAACAGGATAAGAAATATTTGAAGTCCACTTTTACACTCTGTTTCCAACAGTTAAAATGACAAATAAATGCATAGTCTGAGAGCGCTTCACAAGATATGTTTGATAATACCATCTGGATGCTCAAAATTGATCAAGTGAATGCACGTTTTAAACAGCTTATTGTACACGCAAGTTAATCACCGTTCTAAACTAATGCGCTGCTGCATTACTCACACATACAGGCAGTAGCTCACACACACAGAAACATTCAGTAGAGCAGAAATGTATTGTCAACTCTGTGATTTATCAATAGCTTAGAAACTGAAAAGTTCTATCATATATTTCTTAGCAACTAAAACCCACAGCTTTACTATTAGAGAGACACGCAAATACTCTCTCACTAATGCATTCATATAAATGTAATCTTTACTGTGCTACTTTATCTGTAGCTGATTTAGAGCGAGCAGAAATCTGTGAGAAATATAAGCTGTTCTCCTTTTAAACTCATTACTTTCTAAAAGAGATCAGATATTGAGTTTTCATTTGTCAAGATTATTCCCTCTTGTTTTTGATGTCAAAAATGAACAGTATTGTGGCGCAAATTTATCCAGCACATGGTAGAATCCAGCTACGTATATCACATGGTTTTAAAGTGTCACTTTAGCAACATTTTTGAAGGCAAAAAAGTAAATAGCGAAGTGATGTATAAGCACAGCTCACACAGAAGTCGCTTTCTGCAAATCAGTGTAATTAACTTGACCCCGTTGTGAAATCAGAGTGGGCAGATCTTATGTCATCATGTGAAATTCCCAATCATGATGATTCCATTGAAATGAATTTCACCCACAAAAATTCGCCGAACAATGGGAAATGTGACCGCACCTGTGGCGTAGATCCACAGCACTCTCACGTTTCTCCTCCTCCCACGTCCTGTTTCTCACATCCTATTCATTAGTCTTCCGTATGCTGTTTTGTAGCAGGAAATGTCCATTCTCTCACACACAGTTTTGATCTCTGCAGGTCATCAGCTTGTGCTCTTCAAAACCGGAGCATCCAGCATGAGCGCGGCTCCAGGGAAGCTCTCGTACATACGCCTGGGAGCCGCCGAGAGCTGAGCTGAGCGAGTCAGTATCTTCTGATCGGCTCGTTCCCCTCGGGACTCGAGGAGGACGTCCACAGACTCCTTCAGGAGGAGGTCAGCTGTGTGCAATACTGCCTCTCTGAACCTGGGCTTGGACTGTGAATGTGTTTGTGTATCTAGCAGAGACGCAGAGGCTGTTTGTGCTTGTCCCAGCAACATATGTCAGTATTTCTTTCTCTCCATCTGTCATTCTTTCTCTTTCTGTCTTTGCCCACACGTAATCCTCCTTTATTTGCTCTGATATCCAGCACTTTGTCTTCCATGTGAATCAGGGTTTATTTGTTGAGCTTTTAAAAGCATTTGCTTTGAGTTTTGAAATCTGTTCAAATATTTGCTCTTGTAAAACAAATTCTTCTGACAATTGATGTCCAAATGTTCACCTAGACCAGTCTAAACAAGTAATTTATTGGTTTAACGAAGGAAAACGCCTCTTTTAAGTTATGAAATCATTTTTAAATCAAAATTGATGTTTTCCTAAACAGATCAAACAGATCAGCAACAAATCTGGAAATTTCTATTTCAATCATTTCTATTTTTCTTTGTTCTTGTCATTAAAGCTTTTCATGTTCTGTTCTGAATGTGAATATTATTTTCAATGGCAGATGTAATGACCCATTTGAGAGGTTAATTGTGGTACTTGACTGTTAGACCTGGTTAGTCAGCCAATCCCCTTGTGGTGTGATAAAGTTTCCCAAGGAAATGTCGATCTGTTACTTGACAGGTGAAGGAGTTGGAGAGGTTTCTGCTTTCAGTGAAAGCACTGAGATGTACATGCTTTCTTATGAGTCTTATGGTTTTGTTGTATATGAGAGATATATTTTTATATGGAAAATTAAAGTCATGTGACTTAAAACTATGTCTTGGTCATTTTTGTGTGTGATAATATATTCAGAGTTGGCTTTTTAGGGCATAGAACATTTGTTATAACATAAATGGATCACGGGGGAACAATATTAAAGCAATTGGATCATACCGTTTTTTGAAGTGTTTAAAAACACATTTTAAATATTTCTCAATATCTCTACAGTATTAGAATCTCTATGCTGTTCAAAAATGTAAGATTTCATGAATTTATTTTTAAAATAAATGATTACATATATTTAGCAAGGATACATTAAAGAATCAAAAGAGATATTACAGACATAAAGTTATAAAGGTTTTCTATTTCGGATAAATGCTGTTTTGTTTGTTTTTTTATCTTTCCATTCATCCAAGAATCCAGAAAAAATTGCAGTTTCTACAAAAGTATGAAGCAGTAAAATGGTTTAACATTTAAAACTCTTTTGTGCCACAGAAGACACACTCCTGTCTGCTAAAAACAGCAAACTGGGGCTACAGTTCACACATGCAGGCTTACCAACATTGGACAATGAAAGATTGGAAAAATGTTGCCTGATCTGAAAAGTCTCGATTTCTGCTGCAACATTGAGATGGTCGAGTCAGAATTTGGTGTAAGCGACATGAAAGCATGAATCCATCCTGCCTTGTATCAGTGGTTCAGGCTGCTGGTGGTGTAATGGTATTTTCTTGGCACACTTTGGGCTCCTTACCAATTGAGCTTCGTTTAAACACCACAGCACACCTGAGTATTGTTGCTGATCATGTCCATCTTTTTATAACCACAGTGTACAGTGATGATGAAAGATGACGCTCCATGTCACAAAGCTCAAATCATCTCACACTGGTTTCTTGAACATGTACACTTTACCACAGTCACAGATCTCAATCCACTAGAGCAGCTTCGCGATGTGGAGGAACGGGAGATTCACATCATGGATGATCAGATCTGACAAATCTGCATTAACTGTGTGAAGCGATCAATATGGACTAAAATCTCTAGAATGTTTCCAGCACCTTTCTGAATCTATGCCACGAAAAATTAAGACAGTTCTGAAGGCAAGATGGGCAAAAAGGCCCGGTAGCTAGGTGTTCCTAATAAAGTAGCCGGTTAGTGTATGTATTTTAAAGGCGTTTAAAAGCAAAACAAACTGTGATTGGTCACTTTAAATGTCTGTCAGATGGTCTTTCCTGTCTAAGTGGGACGTTCTTGACAAGAATAAGTGGACTAGACCTCATGCTAAAAGTCAGAAGTCTGGTTACAGGAAACAGACCCTCAGCACAGACAGGCGAGAGGAGCAGAAGCCTTAACATTTTGCGACGGTTCCCAGTGGAATCACTCGGGCTGCAGGTCCAGCATTGGGTCAACTCATCTCCTGACAAACACATGCTCTCCAGATGCCACCGTCCAAATCCTCTTTCACAGGGCCTCGTTTCTGATAGAGGAAGAGGGAACCACAAAGACTTGAAAACCCAGGCAAGATCAGATCTGTAGAGAGGGGTGTGTGCAGAATCAAATGTGTGTTGGACTGAGAGATAAGGAGAGAAAGCGAGACACAAAGACTGAGAGAGCGAGGGACGCATCTGTCTTCTATTGGCCTGAGGGATTATGGCTTTTCCTGAGGCACGACTCCAGGCTGTGAGAGAGACGGAGGGAGAGAATGAAGGACTGAGAGATGAAGGAAGGGTGAGAGGGATTGTGGGTTAGCTGCAGCGCCACTAATGAGAGACAGACCCTGTGTTAAAAAGTCACCTCAGTGCTGTGACATGTGCTGGTTTTCTAAAGTAGAAAGTTTCTATATTTCTGCATTTGGGTTTTTAGTTCAACATGTTTGAGTGTTTCGTTACGACATTAGGGTGAGCATATGACAGAAGTTTCATTTATGACGTTACTCCTCATGTCCCAGTGCTGCTATCCTTCATTATATCAGCCAACTAAAGTGACTTATTAGAGTGGAAGGAATTTCAGCCAATATAAAGCTGCAATTGAAGAAATTCACTGTGTGGAGCGAATGCCAGCTGGCATATTAGCAAAACCTTAGTCAGGGTGTCAGGTTGCTGTAAGATGCTGACAGGGCCGGACTGGGACCAAAATTCGGCCCTGGCATTTGTGGTTTTCACCGGCCCAACTAATTGATGACATTAAAAAAACGTCCCCAGAATCTGAACATTTTTCCCACTGAGACACACCATACAAGGCAGCAATGACTTTCACACTGTAGGCATACACATCATGATATAAGACTGAGGCGCATAGACTTTAGTCCATACACATTCACAGCACACACGAGCATGGCACAGCGGCCAAAAACACACGAGCATGACACAGCGGCCAAAAACACACGCACACACGAGCATGGCACGGTGGCCCAACGCACACATCACAACTGCTTAATAAAGAAAAAGCACCATGACCAAACCACAATAGAATATATATGATAAAAAGAAGCATGACCTACCTTATTAAATCAGGGTTTCTCACGTATTTTAGCACTTTTCCCGCTGTCTTCCCGTTTTAGTATTTTCCCGTAAAATATCCCGTATTTTTACACTCTGATTGCGTTAACTCAGAACACGCAACTATCTGTGTCTGTGAAATGGCGGCTTGCACTTGGGTTGCTAGACCTCCAGTAAAGCAGGTGGCAGTATACAGACAGTAGCTTAGGCTACTATCGAAGAAGAAGAAGACAGTCGCAGCGGCGCGGGCGCGAGCGCGAGGAACATAGCGAGGAAGAGGGAAAAAGCATGGGAAAAAGTAGCGGGAAGTGAATTTGAAATGATCAAGGAGAGTAGATGAGTGTGATGTGCGATGATGGATCAGGAGGACGCCGACGGCCAAAATCACAGAATTAACCACCAATTCTTTGAGTTCTTTCTCACTCTGTCTCCCAACATTAAGCTAAAACACGTTGTAGCAAATGAAAATGTGTTAGTAATGTTTACTTTGTTCATTCATAAAGCACTTTAAACATATTCATTGGTCTGTAATTCTGTAATATATATTGTGTAGTTATAAACTCTTTAGACTGTTAATGATTAGTGCTTTTTGGGTACGTTTTTGGGTAAGAATCGTGTAAAAAAAATCCCTTATTTTGGGGATGGATTCCGGGAAATCTCGGTGGTGAAGACCCTTCGGGTGGCCATGGTGGTGAGGACCCTGTCGCTACAACCTCCACGGTCCCCTTACAGGGCGTACTGCGCCCCCCAAAAATTTTAATGGGAAATTTGACAGGTTCAACGATTGGTTCTTGCGGCACGGGAACAGACACCGGCTCAGGAACGGGAACAGACACCGGCTCTGCGGCGGCCGCGACGTGAACCGTCTCTGGATCGGCAGACGTGAACAGGACCAGCTTAGCGGGCTCTGGCGCAGGATCAGCGGGCTCTGGCGCAGGATCAGCGGGCTCTGGCGCAGGATCAGCGGGCTATGGCGCAGGATCAGCGGGCTATGGCGCAGGATCAGCGGGCTATGGCGCAGGATCAGCGGGCTATGGCGCAGGATCAGCGGGCTATGGCGCAGGATCAGCGGGCTCTGGCGCAGGATCAGCGGGCTCTGGCGCAGGATCAGCGGGCTCTGGCGCAGGATCAGCGGGCTCTGGCGCAGGATCAGCGGGCTCTGGCGCAGGATCAGCGGGCTCTGGCGCAGGATCAGCGGGCTCTGGCGCAGGATCAGCGGGCTCTGGCGCAGGATCAGCGGGCTCTGGCGCAGGATCAGCGGGCTCTGGCGCAGGATCAGCGGGCTCTGGCGCAGGATCAGCGGGCTCTGGCGCAGGATCAGCGGGCTCTGGCGCAGGATCAGCGGGCTCTGGCGCAGGATCAGCGGGCTCTGGCGCAGGATCAGCGCTAGCTGGTTAGGATCAGCACATTATGGGACTCGGAACTGGACGGGATCAGTATTCATGGGACTTGGGGCTGGACGGGAACAGCGTTTCTGGTAACATGGGGCTGGACTCATTGGCCAGAGCTGATGCGTGTGTAGCCCACACACACACAGAATCGCTGCAGACATAACCATCAGCGCAGTGTCTTCTTGGATGTACTCACCTGCTGCGTGTTCAGTCACTGGCGGACAGGTGACGGGCTCAGCTTCGGATGGGGAGACTATGGGTTCTGGTTTTGGCAGATTGATGACGGGCTCTGTCAAATTGAAAATGAGCTCAGGAAATACCGGACTTGAAATAGGCTGAAGGGGAAGATCCTCTACCACGTAGTTCGATCCACACACCCAGCGTGTGATCAACGAACTCCAGAAATGACAGATTGAGATCTTTTACCAGAATCAGCTGGGCAAGCGGGTCCTTTAATCCACCCCAGAAACTTTGCGGCAATTCTTCTTCTTCCAACGTCACGTCACTTTAGAGATCCATATATAGCCCCGCATAATCTTCGATTGAGCGTTCACCTTGAAAGAGGACAGGTGTGTTGATTGGTTTCACCTTTTTCCTCCGGTGACATCTCCTCTGTCTCGTCTTCGGTTTTCTTTTTTTTTTAAAGGTTGTTTTTGTAAAGGGTTGGTCGTTCTGTCAGGTTGCTGTAAGATGCTGAAGACGAGGACACAGGAACTGCAGTTTAGGTTATTTATTCTCACACTTCACTTCAATAAACATATACGAACAAAGGAAAAGGAATTCCAGGACTTCAAACACACAACCGTACACGGACGACGACCAACCAACACTGAGGGAAAACACAGGGCTTAAAAGTACTGGGGCTAACAGGATAATTAACAAAACACAGGTGATGGGAATTTCAAATTAAACAGACAGGGAAAAACTAACAGGACTAAACCAAAAATCACAAAGGCAGGGGGAAACAAGATCACAGAACTGAACTGAAAACATCTAAACGTGACACAGGGTAGACACCATATTGAATTTTACAAGGATGAGAATGAAGCTGACATTCAGTTTTTGCACTACGTAAAGATCCTAGATAGTATGCGATTTTCATAACACAACTTTCAAAGAAGACAATTGAACAGATGAACAACTGGCATTGTTGGTAAACAGGACAATCTATTAAACATGCTGTACTTCTGCCCCTCACAGCTAAATGTGATGCTAACCTGACTAAGGTCTATAAAGCAAAATTGTCCCTATATGAGTTTTTGGCTTATTTTTATATTTTTTATAATAATTGTAGCATTTGTTTTTCAATTAATCAATGAAACAGCGTTTTTTTAACTAAATCAGTAATTTAATGATCCATTAAAAAAAAATCACTTGCTTCTGAATAAATCAGCTGTCTGAACAAATCGGTCAAGTGAAAGATGCAACGACTCACTCATTAAGACAGTGACTGTATCCGAAATCAAATATTTCCTTAGCAATTAGCAGGTGCAAAACAGAATTCACAGTTCAGTTTCGTATTTAAAGGATTGTTTCATTTAATAAAAATAAAAAAATCAATATTAAAAAAATATTATTTTTTAAAACATTAATCTCAGCATTATTTATGGATATTTAATGGATTTTGTTGATACTGATTTCATTTGCTTGGTAACAGCCTGCAGTGTATTATTATTCTAATTGAATTTTAATGATTAAATCCACCACACAGGATATGAAGAATATGGAAAGCTTTGGAACTGGACACAACAGGCATAAACCAGCAAAGATACCAGCATAAACACATATATATTGTCTAATTATTGTTATTAACAAAATTCCAGAAAATATTGAGATATAATTGTTTTTTCAATATCATCCAACCCTGCTTCAGAGCCATACAGAAGCAAAATTTCACGTTGTTTATGTTGTGTAAAACATTCATTTAAAGGTGCATTCAGTAGTTGTTTCGCTAGCATTAGCAACACTTCTTTTGTGTACTTTAAGTTTAGATACCAAAATGGTGTTAGATGCTGCACTGCCATCTGTGAACGTGGATCAGCACTATCAGCTGATACTAGTGAGTTTTAGAGATCCTCACGTCCAATGATGATTGTCTCAGTTATAAATATCCAACGCATTCTCATCCCAAGGCGTCATATACTGACGCGTTTGCCAAAGCGTCTACGTCCAACGCACATGGCACCCTTTAGCGTCAATATAACACGCTTCGGTTATGGGTAGGTTTAGGTCTGGGGTAGTGTTAGGGTTAGACCACTAGGAGGCGCCTTCTGGCCCATATCTATCTGCGTCTCATATTGACGCTAAAGGGTGCCATGTGCGTTGGATGTAGACTTTGGCAAAAGCGTCAGTATATGACGCCTTAGGATGAGAACGGGTTCAAATATATGTTGTCTCTATTATAAAATTCTGACGTTTAAATGCGGGTCACATCATTTTAGCACTGCAAAATACATTAAAGGGCATATTGCAGGGTTTTTTTTCTCTCAAAATTAATATAACCTTGTATGAAAATACCATATAAAAAGTTAGCATTTAAAATTGTTTTGCAAGACATAATGGCACAAATTTAGTAGAAAACGTGACAGTTTACTTGACCGTGTTGAAAGCCCGCTTTTTTTTCAACATCGTGTCATATTATGTCACGGGAGGGAGTCGTTTGCCAGGCTCTGCGTTTGCTAAGTGCAGAGTAGCCTAGATTGATATTCAGTAGGAGCGGTCGTGATTCAGTGTTTTCGGTGGTTACTGGTTATTGTACTTCAATTAATCATTGTAGTGGTAAATGATTGTGAATTATGGGCTGTCAGGACATCGGGTCCAGGTTTCCGAGCAAGAAAAAGGACGGTGCTATCTTCCGTGGATGGGTGCGTTTTGTGCAGAGAAGAGACGGGACTTCACTTCTGCATCTGCTTTGAAAAACGCGGTAGTGTGTTGCGTTCACTTTAGACCAGAAGATTATAATCGATATGACGAAGTTCAACATGTAATGGCGAAGCAAGAACCAAGTGAGACTCTGCTGCGGTTCCTTCTGTGCACACAGCTCCTTCATCGGGTGACCCATACATAATTAAAATACATGAGGCTACAGTCTTCATCTCGTATACAACATTTAAAAATCTCTTCACATATTTTAAAATTATTATTATCAATGTGTTAAACGTTTTAAATTAGCACCAAATGACAGTCACACATTTTTGAACAAGCTTTACTTTTGCATCTTAGTTTCAAAGATGCTACCGTATATTTTCATAGTGAATCCAGTGATTTTTTAATATTATTGAGATAATATTATTGTTTTTGTTAATATTTTGAATTAGATTTAGTTTAATATTCTGTTTGCATTTTAAATTTAGCTAACATTTTAATTGTGATTTTATTGTCTTTATGTTATTTATTTTAATTAATAACAATATAATTTTTATTCAGTTTTAGTTATTTTAGTACATCAACATCAACAAAATGAGAAATGTTGCCTTGGCAACTAGCTGAAAAATAATAATGTTAATAATAAATATATAACAATAATATTTTTATAATATGATTTTAGTTTTAGTTAATGATATTAACCCCCAGCACATCAACACTTTTATTTCAAAAGTTTTAAAAATTTTAAGACACGACCACTGTAAAGAATGGTGAATGTTGGTCTGAAACGGCAGGTTTGAGGTGTAGCTTTTAGTTTTTTCCTCAGTCATGTGCATTCAGAGGTTCAACGTGATGGAGCAGGAATGCGAGAGGAATGCTCACACAGTGGTCATCCCAGCATGAAAGAAATGAGGGGGGATGAGAGAGAAAAACAGAGAGGGAGGAAAAATAGTACAACGATAAAGGCCTTTTAAGAGGCACAGACACTGAGCTTCTGTTGACTGGACATACATGAGAGACGGCCAGATGGGAAGAGATCCAAAAGAAAAATGGACACGCACTCTAACGCTCACACTTAGAAAGGACAGCAACTTTGCCTTTTTATCCAGTTGTGCTGTACCCATGTCTCAAAGGGAACCAGCTGATATGGTTAACAATACAAGTGAAATTGAAGTGTAGGATGGCATATTAAATCTATCACTCACTCTCTCTCTCTCTCTCTCACACACACACACACACCCCACTGCCTGCTGAGGTTGACCAGAGGTCACCTGGCTGCGTACCAGACCCTCATGACTCCCTCCAGACAGAGAGTGAGAAAAAGAGGTTTAGAAAACTTTTATTTTTTTCACATTTTATATTCCTAATTCAAACATCATTTCCCAAAAACATTGGAAAGTAACTAAATAAAAATAAGGCTCTGTTTACACCTGGTATTAAGATGCGTTTTGGTTGATTGGATCACAAGTAGTCGAGCTCACACCTGGTGTTTTAATCTCTCTTTTGTCCACTTTCAACCTCTTCTGTCCAGATTTCTTCGAGGGGAGGGTCTATGGGCGGGTAAATGTATGTTTTTTTTTCTTTTCAGATCTTTCGATCCAATGGACCAGATAAACTTGCGCAGTTTACACATGAACATGACCAGAGATGATGGGAAAACACGGAGAACATCAACTCTAGTTTCTGCTCTGCCTGCCACAAGACCAGCCGAACGCGGTGAGTGTGTTAGAAATCAGGAATGATGAGAGAACATTGTGCTTGGTATGTTTTTCAGTTTCAAACCAAACTTGGTTCTTCAACCGATTAAGTTTAAATCCCGTCTAGCTAGCGCTAGGGAAGACGGTCTTTTGTGGCTGTTTGAACACATTTGATCACATGAGCATTTACACTACGAAAGCAATCCGGTCAAATGTGTTTTCAGCTACCTCTGGAAGTGGTTTAAAGTGGCCAACCTCAAAACGTTTTAGACCCTGTTTACACCTGTATTTAGCGTCGTCCACTTGTCATCCGATCGACCAAAACGCATCTTAATACCAGGTGTAAACAGGGCCTAAAATTGATAGAAAATAAGTTAAAACATTTTTTTTAAACTAAAACCAATTGATCATCATGTACAACACATAGAACCTCATTGATGCACCATATTTCACAAAAAGCAGGAACATTATTTGAAAGACTGTAATATTCAAATTCTGTTCTCAATCTTGAAGCCAATTCCTGTAAGTCTGTACACAATTCCTGGAAGCTGAAAACATCCCAGTTCTTGCATGGCCAGCATACTCACCGGACATGTCACCCTTTGAGCGTGTTTGGGATGCTCTGGATCGGCGTATAAGACAGTGTGTTCCAGGTCCTGCCAAAATCCCGCAACTTCGCACAGCCATTGAAGAGGAGTGGACCAACTTTCCACAGGCCACAATCAACAGCCTGATCAACTCTATGCGAAGGAGATGTGTTGCACTGCGTGAGGCAAATGGTGGTCACACCAGATACTGACTGGTTTTCGGACCCCCCTAAATCCCCCTTTTTTGGGACCAATGAGAGCTTGAAACACATCGACAACTTAAAGAAAGCAACTTTTCATTAAAACATCTTAAAAATAAAAACATCTCTCTCTCTCTCTCTCTCTCTCTCTCAAAAAAAAAACCCTTTTAATTTTCCATTCATTTCAAAACAGTGTAAATCTTTCACAGAACAAAACAGCTTATAACAGTTTAGCATTAAAATGCCAATAATTCTGTATGTACGTCTCAACAATTATTTCATGTGATTATCTGAAAAAGCATTAGATGAATGAAAGACATTCATAACTCTGTTGTCCCATATTATTCCTAGATATAACCGATGAAATCTAGCCCCACGGACCATAATGTCAGTCACTTTAACCCATGTGCACTGCCTTTCTCGTTTATTCCTTACTATCCATTACAATATCTATCTATTTTTATTTTTTATTATTTTTTTAAAATAAGAACAAAAAAGCAAATTACAAACAGTAGGACAACTACAATAAGGAAAGGATACTAATAAATAAACTTTTATTTTTTCAGGTACAGTGGGTTTATTTAACTGTAGTAAGACACACTACAGAAATTGAAGAATCAAGTGTATGTATAACTAAAACACTGAATAGTTAAAAACACTTGAATAGTTTCAAGTGATTCAGTCAAGAGCAGTGACTGATTTTCTCTCTTTTGTTGTTTAATTAACATTAATGCAGTTGTTTATTATGCTGCTGTCCCTTTAAGACCGAATGCACGACTCCAGTTTACTGACACACATCCGGTTTTCACCCAACTGTTTACATTCATTTAAGACATAACTGACTATGTTTACGCATTTTGACATTATTGTGCGTCTGTGACTATTCAAACGTAATAAGATTCGAAATAGAACTGAATTCGCATGCTGACTGACAGACGGCTTTCTGTTCCCTTTCAAGGGAACTCGCGTTGCGTCGAATTGACGCTAAGGGAACGCTTTGCGTGATGATGTATTGAAGCACATGTAAAATCAGTCCAATGGTGTGACGGAACGTCAGAGGCGGGTGACGTCATGAACCAGGAAACTATAAAACCTGCCCAAAACAAAGCGGCGTCAGCTTCTGTGTCTTCACAAGCGCTATATGTGAAACTGTCTGTTATATTTGGTGTTGTCTGTTATATATATATATATTATTCAGCATGGCGAGCAAGCAACAGTTCAGAGCGTGTGTGCATCCCTGCCCTCGTTATTTAACGGGTGGGGACACGCACGTTCTTTGTGTTGATTGTTTGGGAGAGGAGCATTCACGGTCAGCGCTCGAGGGCGCTGGCTGTGAGCACTGTGAAGTGCTTCCATTACGAACGCTCCGATCCCGCCTGGCGTTCTTTAGCGAGGACGCCCAGGCTCGTGTTCCCCAAGGCTCAGGTCCCGCAGCTGCTGAGGTACTGCGAAGGCTTCAGACTTGGGGTTCGCAAATGGATCTGTCAGCGGGGTTAGAGACGGGCCCGGCCTTATCTCTGCCTTCACCTGACAGATCTAGTGCATTGTATCAGGGTTCGGAAGCACGCGCTGCGGTTTCTTCCGCCCTGATACAGGCACCAACACTACAACTATCTAGTTCCGAGGAACTAGATGTTGTTAGTGTTGACTCACGTGATGTTGAGGATTCGCCACCTCAATCTCACGCGTTTGAGGAGCTGATTGAGGTTGTGACGAGAGCGGTCGAAAGATTAAATATAGATTGGCCGTCAGATAAGCAGGACGTTCGTTCAAAAAGTAAACTGGACGAACGCTTCCTGCCCTCTCGCGCACAACCTCAACGCCGGGGTCTGCCGTTTTTTCCCGATCTCCACACCGAGGTGTCGAGATCGTGGGGAAAACCAGCATCATATAGAGTTTACAGTGCACAAACATCTCACTATTCTTCTATATCCCAATATAAAGAGCACGGTTATGGGGAGATGCCAAGGGTTGAAGAGACGCTCGCGAGCTATCTCTCTCCCGAATCTGCATCTTCCCTTAAGGCCCCGGTGTTACCCACCAAACCAGTTAAATTAACATCAAATCTGGTGGGTAAAGCTTATTCAGCGGCTGGTCAGGCTGCAGCATGTTTACATACCATGTCTTTGCTGCAGGCTTACCAAGCTGAGGTGTTAGGAGACTTAGATGAAGGCGGGGGTATTGGCCCGAACGCTGTTTGCGAACTGCGTCGGGCCACAGATTTGTCTCTCAGGGCCGCTAAGGAGACGGCTAAATCTATCGGCCGGTCTATGGCAGCCCTGGTGGCCACTGAGAGGCATCTCTGGCTGAATTTAAGCAACATTAAAGAAAAAGATAAACATTTTTTAATGGATGCTCCCATCTCTTCTTCTGGCCTCTTCGGCGACGCAGTAAATTCGGTCGTCGAGAGGTTCCAGGAGTCAGCCAAACAAGCGGCTGCTTTTCAAAAGCTTCTCCCTCGCCGAACTCATGTCTCCGGGGCTGCTGAGCGGGAGCAGCCCCAAACATCTAAAGCCAGCTCCTCACACCGTGCCACTCAAAAGCAGAGCGTGGCCTCCCGTGCTCCCCCACAAAAAGACTGGGGACACGGGGGGGCGCGCTCAGCAGCAGCCTTGTAGGGGTAAGACGGATCTGAGGACCGTCATTATTTCAAAGAAGGCTGCAAAGAAAAGGTCCTGACGTCCGAGTGCGCAGGCCATCGAGGGCAGTTCCCCCCCGAAGTAGAGCGGTTAACACCTCATTACACGGTGCCCGTCTCTCTTCGGTGCCCTCAGGGGACCGTTATGCTAACCCTGCCACCTCGTGTGTTACAGGGCGCAGCGGTCTCCAGCGAGCACATATCTCAGATGCCACCCGGAAACGTAGTGGCCCTGGGATGCCCGCCCCCTCCGAAGAGGGTCCTAGAGCAGTCAGTTCAGTCGTTCCCTGCCGGTTCGCCGTTACAGGGCGACGGGCTGATTGTTCAACAACAACTAAATCCAGAAGCCAGTCTCGAGAGGCTGGTACCTCTAGTAGAATTTTTGGTAGCGTGGAAGCTACTGCCAAATATTTCTCGTTGGGTCCTGCAGACCATAGAAAAGGGCTATCAAATACAGTTTGGGTCTCGCCCGCCCAGGTTTATGGGGGTCCTTCCCACCGTGGTGGGCCCCGAGCAGGTTCTGGTAATGGAACAAGAAGTAAAGAACCTGTTGGACAAGGGGGCCATAGAATATGTACCTCCCTCCAGCAGGGACACCGGGTTTTACAGCCGATACTTCATCGTTCCGAAGAAGGACGGGGGGTTGCGTCCCATTTTGGATCTAAGAGTTCTGAACGAGTCAGTCATGCAGCTGAAATTCAAAATGTTGACTTTGAGACAAATCGTGCCACAGATCAGATCCGAGGACTGGTTTGTCACGATAGATCTCAAGGACGCATACTTCCATATTTCCATCCTTCCATATCACAGGAAGTTCCTGAGGTTTGCTTTCGGGGGCAAAGCATACCAATATCGAGTTCTTCCATTTGGCCTAGCACTATCACCCCGCACTTTCACGAAATGCGTAGATGCAGCTCTGGCGCCACTGCGTCTGCAGGGTATTCGCATACTGAACTACATCGACGATTGGTTGATTTTAGCTCAGTCGCACCAGTTGGCGATTCGGCATCGAGATGTCGTCCTCGCCCACATGAGAGAGCTGGGGTTACGGCTAAACGCCAAGAAGAGTGTGCTTTCTCCATTACAGAGAACCACTTATCTAGGGGTAGTATGGGATTCTATGTCGATGCGGGCGCGCCTGTCTCCGGCACGCATAGAGTCCATTCTGTCAGCCGTAAAGAGGATAAAGCTAGGCCAGTCACTCACTGTGAAACAGTTTCAGAGACTGTTGGGTTTGATGGCAGCAGCGTCCAACGTGATAACTTTTGGCCTGCTGTACATGAGACCCCTGCAGTGGTGGCTCAGGACCAAAGGGTTTTCCCCGAGGGGCAACCCCTTTCGCATGATCAAGGTTACGCGGCGTTGCCTACGTGCCTTGGTTATGTGGAAGAAACCTTGGTTCCTGTCCCAGGGCCCCGTGTTGGGAGCTTCTTGTCGTCGCAGGATGCTAACGACAGATGCCTCCCTCACGGGCTGGGGAGCGATCCTGGAGGGACGCTCGGCTCAGGGTCTGTGGGGGGACCATCATCTCTCTTGGCATATCAATCGCCTGGAGATGATGGCCGTGTTTCTTGCTCTCAAGAACTTCCTCCCAGATCTCAGGGGCCACCATGTGTTAGTCCGCACAGACAATACGTCGGTGGTTGCCTATATAAATCATCAAGGGGGTTTGCGTTCACGCCCACTATGCAAACTAGCGCACCAGATCCTCTTGTGGTCCCAGGGCAAGTTGCTATCACTCAGAGCAGCTTACATCCCGGGGGCCCAGAACATAGGAGCAGACATCCTGTCGAGACAGGGGCCGAGGCCCGGGGAATGGAGGCTCCACCCCGAGGTGGTGGAGTTGATATGGAGGGAGTTCGGCCAAGCACAAGTGGATTTGTTTGCGTCTCGAGAGACGTCTCACTGTCCACTCTGGTTCTCCCTCACGCATCCAGCTCCTCTCGGACTGGATGCGATGGTACAGACGTGGCCGAGGCTACGTCTGTATGCATTTCCCCTGATTGCTCTGCTCCCGGGAGTTCTGGAGAGAGTTCGCAGGGACCATCTGCGCCTGCTTCTTATAGCCCCGCGGTGGCCGGGCAGAGTATGGTTTGCGGATCTAGTGTCTCTTCTCAACGGGCCTCCTCTGGAGCTCCCCGTCAGAAGAGATCTACTGTCTCAAGCAGAGGGCTCGATATTTCATCCTCGTCCCGAACTGTGGAACCTGTGGGCTTGGCCTCTGAGGGGGCCCAGCTCATAGAGTCAGGTCTCTCAACCGAGGTTGTGGAGACCATTCTACAATCCAGAGCTCCCTCCACGAGGAAACTTTATGCCCTGAAGTGGAAGGTTTTCGCTTCATGGTGTAGTGGCCGTCAGCTAAACCCAGTTAACTGCCCGGTTGGTACAGTGCTGGAGTTTCTGCAGGAGCGGTTCACTGCAGGTCTATCCCCGTCCACGTTGAAGGTTTATGTGGCGGCCATAGGTGCTTACCATATCCCTTTGGGTGGAATGTCTGTGGGTAAAGACCCCTTAGTATCTCGTTTCCTCCGTGGCACGTTGAGGCTGAGGCCTGCTGCATGCACAAGGGTCCCGACCTGGGACCTGGCTATCGTCCTCCAAGGTCTTTCCCAGGCTCCCTTTGAGCCCTTGGAAGAGGTTCCAGCCAGGTTTCTTACTTTAAAAACGCTGTTCCTCCTCGCTATTTCATCTTTGAAGAGAATAGGAGATCTCCAGGCTCTGTCGGTTGCACCCTCGTGCTTGGAATTTGCGCCCGGCATGGTTAAAGCATTCCTTCATCCTAGGCCGGGTTATGTTCCCAAGGTCCCCACTAATGTGGCCCGATCTATAGTGCTGCAGGCCTTCTGTCCTCCTCCCTTCCAGGATGCGGACCAGGTAAAGCACAACTTGCTGTGCCCGGTTAGGGCGTTAGATGCTTACGTCCACAGAGCTGCCCTGTGGCGTAAATCCGAACAACTCTTTGTCTGTTTTGGACCCCCTAATAAGGGGTCACCAGCATCTAAGCAAAGAATGAGCAAGTGGGTGGTCGAGACTATCTCACTTGCTTATGAGTCGACCGGACTACCATCACCCATGTTGGTGCAGTCTCACTCAACTAGGAGTATGGCGGCTTCTAAGGCCTTATTGTCTGGAGTACCTCTTCAAGACGTCTGTGATGCGGCAGGCTGGTCCTCACCTCACACATTCGTCAGGTACTATTCTCTGGACTTGGACTCTACACCAGGGTCCCGAGTGCTCTCGTCCTAGTGCTGCTCGCCTTGATTTCACACTGGACAGGCACTTCTCGCTATGGTGGCGTTGGTATAGACGTTCCCTTAGCGTCAATTCGACGCAACGCGAGTTCCCTTGAAAGGGAACGCCTCGGTTACGACTGTAACCTCGGTTCCCTGAAGAGGGAACGAGACGTTGCGTCACCTGCCATATCTCCTACGTGCCTGTAAGCTACTTGCTCAGACCTTACGAAGCTGACGCCGCTTTGTTTTGGGCAGGTTTTATAGTTTCCTGGTTCATGACGTCACCCGCCTCTGACGTTCCGTCACACCATTGGACTGATTTTACATGTGCTTCAATACATCATCACGCAAAGCGTTCCCTTAGCGTCAATTCGACGCAACGTCTCGTTCCCTCTTCAGGGAACCGAGGTTACAGTCGTAACCGAGGTGTTTTCTGTTCGCACGCTTCGGGTGTGTTTCAGTCAGCGTGAGCACCAACCGCATTGAGTTCCTTTTCACAGCTTGATGTAACACCAACATCAAGCATCGACCACTCTTTACTTTCTCATTCATGCATGTTTCTTTAGAAACCATGGTCACGATATATACCATTATACTTATTCTCCAGACATTGTATGTTAATAAAATCCCTCCTTTCTCAATTTCCTCAACAGTATTAACATTCATGCTTTTTGAAAATAAAATAGTAACCCCTGCACTATTATTTGACCCACGATTTAAAACAAGCTTTCCACCCCACCACATACACCATTCTATTTCCTTATCATTATCCATGTGCGTTTCCTTTAAGAAGGCAAAATTAATGTTAATAAAAAATTGTTTTAATTATTATTATGCAACTACCGCTAATTTCTTCCTGTCTCTACCCCATTTATATTTAAGGAGCCGACCCTCAGACCTTCCATAAAAAGATGAAAAGATAAAGGGATAGAAACAGAAAAAGAAAGAGTAGTAAGAGAGACGCCCAGTGTGCAACTTAATCATATCCTTTATGTGAAGCATGAGCTGTCCTAATTTCATTAAGAGTTTCTTTAAACTAAATCTCTTCTCTTTACTCAGAGCATCATAGGATACTGTTCTCTGTAGCAACATAACCAAAGCAATAAATTTACCCACATCTGAAACGGTTTGACTTTCGAAAAACAATACAAATATTGTTTTACTTGAGTCCTTAAAGGGTTCCTATTATGCTTTTTCACTTTTTTTAACTTTAGTTAGTGTGTAATGTTGCTGTTTGAGCATTAAAAAGATCTGCAAGGTTAGAAAGCTCAAAGTCCACTCAAAAGGAACTGCATCCTCTGAAGGCAGCATTTTTAAGCTTTCAGACACACATTTTTTAAATATCCGAAATTTGGTTGCTTGGACTTTCAATGAAGAGAAAGAAATCTATCAGGTTTCATTAAAAATATCTTCAATTGTGTTTCGAAGATTAATAAAAGTCTAATGGTTTTGGAATTACGCAAGGGTGCTTTAACATAAAATGTTTCTTGTTTCTCTGTTTGTTTGTTCTGTAATATTCAGAATAAGAGCTCAACAATGTCTCAAACTATGCTCTGATTTCATTCCAAAGTGTGCAATTAGAAAAGGAATGTTCATTATAATCTCAAACATTTCTCATTGCAATCATCCAAGAGCAAGTTATCTGAACTATGCAATCCACTTTATTTATTAATTTATTTCAGCATAATGTTGCAATTGTCTCAATTGTTTCTATTTTTATCTCTCCCAAGGAATTTTGGGAGAAATATCTGCAACAAAGTTGATCCTTAAATTAAACATATCTGAGCCATGGAGCCTGGAGAACATTTACGTTTATGCATTTGGCAGATGCTTTTATCCAAAGCAGTCTACAGAGCTTTCCAAGTATTTATCGGTATGTGTGTTCCCTGGAAACCAACCCATGGCAGTACTAGTGACCTCTAAGCAATAAAATGCTCCTCTGGGAGAGAGGAAAAGATGAACGCATGCTGAGTGATTTGAAAAAGAAAAAAATAGGCAGCATTTGAAACTGCTTATGTCATATTCAATGCTATGCTTAATCATTTGAATAGTTTGGTTAGGTTCCAAACTCTCTTAATGCTGTATCAAATGTATCCATTACAAATTTCTCAAAGGCTTGAAGATTTATAGTTGAACAGTAGCAGATTTCATTTAGTTAAATGAAAATGATATGCCTAAATTTGAATTGCCCATAAATAGTTCTGAAAGGACCTTATATCAGCACAAAACAAAAGGAAACAGCAACCGACAGATCAGAAAGCAAGACCAACACTGTCATAAGGAGGAATCCAATGGAGTCATGGGGAAACCATCTTTGAGATTACAAACAAAATCTTGTTTGTGGAAAACCAGCATGTATATGTACTGAGCAATGCTTGAACAGTCTTAGTGTTTTCCCTTTTGTTTGTAGGTTAGCGTATCATTCATTCAGTGCATCTGGCTTCCTGTCAGATAGGAGAAGGCTCAGACTCTGATATGGGTGAGTTTGTCTACACAAGGAGTAATCAGGGCACTGTGCGGGTACAGCGGGCACAGCATCACACTCACTGCCAGTGGATGTGCCACCCAGGCTGAGGTTATCTAAGACCTGCTACAGACTGTGTGATTTCGGCAATCCTATAATATCATTACAAATCACACTGTATGACATACATCTATTAAACTTGGTAACGACATGTATGTAGACTGTACGATGATGACACCTATTGAATCATAGGCTACCAGAAAGTTAAAAGAATAAAACGGCATCAGCATGCACGACTGGTAAACAAATAGAGCAAGGTGAATCGCACTTTGGCAATTGTGGTTATTGTGTGCTATGAAAAAAAAGGAGGAAGTGAAAGGAGAATATGGATGCAGTCATGGCTAGGGAAAAGGATACAACTTGACGTAAAATTTTCAAATGGAGTTTGAAGTAAGTAGTTTAAGCACCATCAATATGCAATTTCATGTCACATTTTTATTGTCTTGTCAGTAGACAAATCGTAGCAGCAAACACACTGAGAGATGATCATGCTATGTTTCTGACACTATCAGAAAATTATCGCAGGCTATCTTTGGTCTCAAGACCGTGACAACGGGCGTCTTTAAACCTCTCTAAGTGTACGACGTAGGAGCACCGTTTAGGAGCCACGACCACAGAAATCACCACGATTGGTCCTCTTTCGTCTGGTACAGCCAAAAATTAAGGCTAGTCCATCCTTCAGGATGAGTCAATGCTAAATATTGTTGACTTCCCAGTGGCTAATGCCAAGTTTTAGTTTTAGGAGTTCAAAGAGTGGTCACATTTATCGTTGCTCTGTGAATTTTCCAAAACCACAAACCACACCCCTACAAATTTGACCCCTTCTACTGTACTGTACTTGCTTTTTTAAGCTTTATTGTCACCACCTAGTGATAAGGCATACATATTCACAAGTTCACACTTACATATAATTAAATAGAGTAAAGGTTATGGGTATTTGGCCTACTGTCCGAGGGGAGGGCTCCGAGCTCAGCATTTGGCCCGAACCCATATAGTTAGGAGATTTTTTAGTGAGGAGATGGGGTGGTGGAGGGATGCTGATAAACTGTTGATGAACAGAGGCAAGACTGCTGTTTATATACCTCTTATCATTAATTGAGTTAATTAGGTTAATTATCTGAATGCGCTCCTCCCAAACTTTGTTAATAAATATCACCAGATGTCATAAGTCATCTTGTATGTTTTTTTGCTCCGTTTTTAAAGTATTTTAATTATGAAACTCTACAGCAAATACATTTTTTATTGAAGGAGTAGTGTCAGGGTAAGGTTTAGGCTTGGTTTTATTATAATGTATTATGAATTTGATCCAATTTATTTTAAGTTTTACTAAAAGCTGTTATTTCATTCTTCATAAGATTCAAAAGCAATATAAGTTAGCCTTAACCTACATACATTTCATACATAAAAAATTTGACATGCAGCCATATCACCCTGTAGCCCAAGCCTTGGTTGCCCATTGAAGCTAAGGAGACCCCCTGAGAAAACTAGGTTTTTGCTGGAAGAGGTGTTAGTGAGGCCAGCAGGGGGCGCTCATCCTGTGGTCTGTGTGGTCCTAATGCCCCAGTATAGATGGGGACACTATACTGTCAAAGAGCACTATCCTTCGGATGAGACGTTAAACCGAGGTCCTGACTCTCTGTGGCCATTAAAATTAAGAATAAGAGTCAAGTCATCTTCATTTATATAGCGCTTTTAACAATGTAGATTGTTCCAAAGCGGCATTACAGTGATAATAGGAAATTAAAGTAACAGAGATTGTTTTGGCTTTATGGCAGCTCTATAATAAAGTTATTTTCCAGCTAAAGTTAGTTTTGATTGATTCACTTCCGTTGCAACTAGTTATTAGGGGCTGCTAACACGACACCGTTTTAACAGAAAACTCTTAAGTTCTCTCTACGCAAACTTTAAAAACGCGAACCTGTGAGAACGCTGATGGCGTGCACATGCGTATTAAGAGTTCATTCTATAGGTATACGCGTAGGGGTGTAACCTCGCATCCTGCCCAAATTTACCCAGTGGCCTCTGTCCATCATGGCCTCCTAATCATCCCCATATACTGATTTGCTTCATCACAAGTAAGAGGAGTTCTGGCGCAATATGGCTGCCGTCGCATCATGCAGGAGATGCTGCACATTGGTGGTGGTTGAGGAGATTCCCCCTTCCACGTAAAGCGCTTTGAGTATCCAGAAATACATACATAAATGTAACGAATTATACAAAAAAAATGAATTAAAATAAATGTACTTGAAAATATTGTTTCAGTCAACGACATCCGCACTTGTTTCTTTACGGTAGGCATAACTTATAGTAGTTTCTCTGTTCTGTGTTTTAAGTTTATGTTAGATGTGTAGTGTGCTATCGCTCTCTGTGTTTATTAAAATCTTGTTTCATCGTCATTCTGTGACACTCATCTCTCTTTATTAGATTTTCTACATGTTACCTATGACAGAACGTGGAGCCCTAAAAACAGTTAAAATGAAAGGAAATATGGATATACCTGCAGTCTGCCTGCTTCACCTCGGGTAGGGAGATAGTTCCCTCAAGGATCAGACGAGGGACTTCTTAGATCTGGTGTGTCTCACTCACTAACTATCCCGAGCACTCACTCTGCGTATTCGAAGGCACACCTGCCAGTGGAAGGTTTTCTGTGTATGTGTAGTGAGTGCTGGTGCAACATGGATTTCTGTACACAGTTTGCATTGCGAATGAGGACAACATCAGCCCTACTCCGAACTCTCCGAGCCATCGGCTCCACCTTTGCTCAACACTTCCTCCACTCCACCATGGGCTGTCATCTCTCAGGCTTTTCCGGCTCCCTCGTCGCTCTGGCTCCGCTTCTGACTTCCAGATCTCTGGCTCCGGCTTGACCCTCCACCCCTCTGCCTCCTTCCCTCTGGTTCCGGCACTGTCCTATGTGGCACCGACTCTGCCCCGATCTGTCAAGACTCTGCACTAGCTCAGTCACGCACACATGCAGCTCCACCTTGGCCCTCTAGGCCTTTCGTGTCACCCTGGGACTACCTCTCCTCAGCTCCCCCTGGGTCTCATCTGTTCACATCTGCAGCTCATTAGGTCAGGCTCCTGGCTCCATCTTAGCTCCTCCCTCCATCGGTTTCTCCCTGGCTCTTCTCTCGATCGTCACTGCCTTGGTGTTCCCTTCTGCCAGCCCCTCCAAGGTCAAGTTTGTCTCTGAATCCTTGTCCACCTCCAGAACACACTCCCTCCCTCTTCTATTGGAATTTTGCAGCGCTAGGATGCACTTTCCATGGGAGGTTAAGTCACGGTAATGAATAGTTATATTATTATGTTTTGTTTAGTTAAATAGTTTCATTGTCATGTTCTGTTTAGTTTCTAGGTTTTCATTGTCTTCATCTTTTCCTGAGTTCTTTGATTCCCTGTCTCAGTGTATTCTCAGTTAACTCAGTTCTGTGTTCCATGTTAAAGTTGATGTTAGATGTGTAGTGTGTTATTGCTCTCTGTTTATTAAAATCTCTGCATTTCATCATCATTCTGCATCATGCATCTCTCTTTATTGGATTTACTACAAACTACCTGTTACACCCACATGAGCACCATTGCTCAATGCATCACAGCATGATAATCACTAGGCCATGACTCCAACAAAGCCCATTTTAAATGTCTGGTTTAGGATGTGAAATAAATGCAGGAAAAAATCTATTTAATACAAAATGCATGCACATATGCGCACACACAGTGCAATCCTGTCCAAACTCCTGTCTTCTTTTTTCATAAAAAAATCAGCCAGCTCAACATTTCTCATCTATGTTCACTACAGAAATTTAAGCATTTCCATATCCAAGATAAGCTTCTCCATATATAAATACATCATGTCGATGTTGTAATCTATTCAAGACGTGAAATCCCTTAGGGAATGCTGTTAAGAGCTGTAGGAGACCAAAGGCTGTTTTCCATTTGTTTTCAACACAGTAATGCCCTGACCTGAAATACTTGTGTGTGTGTGTGTTTGAGGTCTTATCACCTGCACACTCCTCTAACTGTGGGCACAAACATGTGTCTCTCAGGGGTTCTGACATCCACAACACTATGTTCTGTGAATCAGCACTGACAATCCTGATAAATTAATCTCTCCTGAAACAACCTGAGTTCAGGGATAACACATGGCTCAATCTCCCTGGACACCACCTCACGACCTCCTTATCTTCTGCATTACATGAGGAATGTCTCTTAGGGGGTCAGAACTGCTAAAGGTCAAATGTTGTGAGATAGTGTGTGTGTATGTGTCTCCGTAAGTCTAATTGACCCCTCTCAGACCTGTGTTTATCTACCTTTACTATCTGCCCTTAAGAGTGTGAGAGCACAGACCTACAACAAGGTCACTTCCTTTCCAAGCAGCCACTGCTGAGACTGTTTCAGACAGTGATTGTGCGAAATCTGTGTGATCGCCTCCACCCCATTAGTTGACGTCATGTTTATATATTCAATAATGATAATATGATAATTTATTATTGTCCAAACATCTTCATTATAGATGCAACACTAATCCTGTGCGATTTTTTTCATGACCTAAAAATAAATATAGCAACTTCAAGTTGCAGTTGGTGGTCAGTCTGTGTAAATGTATGTTTTTGACCAACTTTTTTCCACTTTTGATGTCATTTATAGTGAGAAATTAGTATTTTAGTAATTATATATCCACATAGTCATCACCAAAGCTCTATGTAGCATTAAACCATTATGCTTTTTTAGAAGTCTTTCCGAAATCAGTTTCTTGAGGTACTGTACCTTTCTGCGCAAGCACTGCCTGCAAAGTCATTGCCTGATAGGCCAGTGAAGCAACAAGTTAACAGCCTAAGCTTTCGGACACAGCCATAGGCCTACAATATATCAGTACAATAAATCCAATTAAAATTAGACAGTGTGTTTGAGTGTTCTGGGTGATTTTATGCTTTTTAAAGAGTAGTTAGCTTAGCTGCATGCTAATAACAAACTCATGGCAGAATATACTGTCGAGCCTCTTGTGCACTTCAACAACATTTGCTTCTTATTTTGAGTTAAGATGCTGTCTTGAGGTGTGGGTACATTTACCGTTGTTCTACAAATTGTAATGGTGAAATACAAGTCATTTCAATACCACCCAACTATTGTTTTGACCAACAGAAAGCTGCCTGATTTGAAAGTGACTTCTGTGTGAGCTTCACAAATTCATTGCTGCATTAATGATAATAGATGGAATAGACATTTTTTACAAAGTCACATGCCAATGTGATTTTATCTTGGTCTGTGTGTGTAGGCAGAAGACAACAAGACAACTCTCTAGATATTAAAAAGAGCACTAGTATACACTTTCTTTCACTTTCTACACTTTTACTTTACTTTTTCGTTCTGTTATATTTCTCCAGGTTTTTGGCTGGGGAACAGCCAGTAATAAATCATCACACTGGCTGCAGTTGCAGACGTAAGCCGCAGTGCCTCACGCATTCAGACACTGCCATCCTAATACACACACGCTCATCCATCAGTACGGCAATTCAGCTGCAGGTGTTCTGTCCACACAGTCCCACACATCTTTTGTGTCATAGACTTGGCTGCGGCCTCAGGAACCTCTCAGATGTCAAGCAGACCAGTGTATTGTACATGCATGCATTTTTTCATATTGTGGTGGTGGTGTGTGTGTGTGTGTGTGTGTGTGTGTGTGTGTGTGTGTGTGTGTGTGTGTGTGTGTGTGTGCGTGTGCGTGTGCGTGCGTGCGTGTGCGTGTGTGTGTGCGTGTGTGTGGGGGGTGGGGGGTGTCTAAGAAAAAAAAGAAAAAAACTCACATAATGTGCCTGTGCAGGCTTGTTAATATTTACACAGATGTGGTACAACAAATAAGCCTGGTGGCAGATTGTGTTCACTAAATAACCCTTCTAACTGGTAGTTTCATAAAAGTGATTTTTTTTTTATATGAGCATTTTCAAAAAGAATTAAGTTTGTGCATGATGTACATTTTATACCACATTTGTGTACCAAAATGTACCACATCTGTGGAAAAGTTTGAACGTTTTCACTTTTACCAGTGGTTAGCAATTGAACAGCTACCCTAGATAGGATTTATCTTTCTCATGACATGCAAGCAAGCTTTCCCCTCCATGGACTTTGAAAGGGTTTGAAGGGTCTGTGTTTGTATAAGCCGAAGGGACACAAGTGGACTGAAAGCCGACGCATTTCACCGTTTGATCATCTTGTTCCGCGTCCTTTCACACGCTGGAACCAGTGCAGACTGACCTTTATTTTGGTTCACTGCATGCAGCCATTTAAAAAAAAAAGGAACTGCTTGGAATAGTCAAAAATCTGCAAACAATTAAAAAATAAATTTGAAAAAAAATGAAACTGTTTAGTTTTATGGTCTGTAGTCAAACAGAATGTCTGCTTTAAGGTTGCCAGTCACCTCAAATTCATGTTATTGTTCATTAAATCTAAACAGAATTAAAGGCAGCTACTTCTAGATAATATCTTTTGAGTATTACTCTTTTGTTTATACTGTTCATCAGAAAGTTTTCTTTTAGATCTGTGTATTTATTTATTTGTGAAAAAGTAAATTTACCTTTGTGAAAATAAAGTACACTGTAGCATTTCAGAAATTACATGCATTGTTTTCAGACATTCAATTGCATGTTATCTGTAATGAAAAATGTATTATAGTTTACATTTATATTAAATGTAATTTAATAAGTAGGACTTAAGTACATCTTTCTGTCATTTCATAATTATTTCTGTTGTCTATGAAATCTGGTTAAAGTTAATGTGCTTACAAGTATTTATGGTAAACTAAAATATACTTTAATGCTATTTCTATTGAAACGTGAATGTCATGTATTTAAATATATTTGTAATTACACATTTGTAGTGGCAATTTAGTAAATTTAAAAAAAAAAAGCTTTAAATGTAATTTTGAAAAACACACTTCTGCTAAAATTACAATCAAGTACTTTAATATGTACTTTATTATATTACTCAAGTAAATCTACTTCTTCAAAGCGTGACAAGAGATTATTAAAACTATTATTTGAATTGTACCGTAATTATCTCTACGATCAACTGAGCTCACAATGCTTTTGAGAAATGCATCCCTGAGCAGTGGATCTGTAGTTCCCAGCATGCTTTGCAAGGGACTGCATTAGGAGAGTAAATTTAGGAATTAACCCTCTGATGCACTTCAAACATTTTTTATCGAAAAATTTCGTTTTTTTGCTGTTGAATTTTTTACTTCATCGGAATGGTATGAAACTTGGTAAAGGTTTTGTCATTTGCTATGTGAACAAAAAAAAAAAAATCATGGACATGATTCAAAATGATCCTAATAAAATAGTCACACTTGTGCTCCTAGCGGAAAAAAATGGTTTTGTGGCACTGTTCTTTTTACCCAAATATTTTATGTTAAAGTAACACAGATATATTTATTTTACCTCCAAAACACTATTGTATTGCGTTTAATTAACTTAATCTGTATCATTATCCACTATACTTAATTATCATTCATTAAACTAATGTAAAGGGTTTAATTTCGCAATAACAAAAAAAAAAACGGATGTGATTATTTCCAACATATTGGATGAGGACGGCGTGCAAAGAAGTTGGAAAGGTGCATGGTGTCAGAGCTAGAAGTATCAGCCAAGAAAATATAAAGATAATCTAAAGGCAAAGTCTTTCATTTCTGTTAGTATTTTGTAAAGTCTGTTCTGGGATGCTTTTAATATATTTCACAGAATTTTTTTTTATTTTGGCAGCTTGTTTAAATTGCTTCATTCAAATGAGCTTAAGCAACACAATTGCTATACATTTTGTCCAAACTTAATTTGATTGTGTTCAATCTGCTTAAATATATGTACAATTTAAGTTTACTTAATCCATTTGTGTTGGGTTACATGAATGATTTGTGTTGCATTAACTGAAACACAGGGCGGTGCTTGTTAGTTCCCAGCATGCTTTACATATGGCTGAATAAAGAGAGAATAAATGTTAAAATTAAGTGTTATTTTATGTGTTTTTGAGAAAATGAGAAAAGAGGAAGACTTGATAGTGTGTAATTGTGTTTAATGTTCAATTACATTGGAATTATTAGAACCATTTAAATTACAGTGGGTTACCATTGTGGAGAAGTGTGGAGCATTTGGTTAGTCTGTGGACTGATTCAAATCAGTTTAACTTCTATGGCTGAAGGAGCATATCAATCTTAACATTTAAGATTTTAGGAAGTGCTATTATTAGCTAATAGCTTGCTATAGTTTAGAAGTTTAATTGAAAAAATATGTAAAACCAACTCCATTTATTTATTCAGTGCTCTTTTAAATAAACTAGAGCATGTTCACTAAACTAAACCACTTTAAGTTACAGGGAAGCAATTCCATTGATTTGTTTTAACATTACTAGTTCACATAGATCCTTCCTCATTCAGTTTGGTTGTCTTAACACAAGGAGCTTACATAGATAAAAAAAATCCATTAATGTTAATATAACATAATTTACTTGTGTGGAACCACTGTCCATAATTGAATTAAGTTATTTTAAAGAGTAATTTTTTTGAGTAGCTCTAGCTTTAGAGTAAAACGTTTAAATAAAATGTTCAGGTTTATTCTGCGCAAAGTAAATAAATGGATTATAAATATACTGCGTAAATATAATTTAGTACCATGAAATCCAATAATAATGCAAAATATTAAATAAAAAATATTATCGAACTAAAATATAGTGCATTCATTTCATTGAAAAAAGAAAATTGACCGACACGTGAAGATCACCAGAGGGTTATGTGTTATTGCAACCCGATCACACTAAATGCGTCTCTATAGCACGCAGTATCAAGTAATTTATACGCGAAAATGATTTTTTTACGTGCATAGGATACGCATGGGTTGGTTAGGGTAGGTTTAGTAGTGGTGTCGGGTGCGTGTCTATTATACGCATGGGTAGAATTAGTGGTGTGGGGTGCGTGTGTATAACACGCAAATGAACTGCGTATCAAATGCACGCGAAAACTGCGTATCATATGCACGTAAAAACTCACCCTTTGCAGAAATTGCCAACCTTAGCTTCAACAATGTGCATCAGAATAATTTTGTGACCATTTCAAACATTACAGGTTACAAACAAGAAACCAGTGGAGTCTCTGATGCTAATGCTAACCATGAACTAGTCAATAGACCTCCAACATTTGTAAACGCTATTTGATGTTTTGAGCAAAGAGAAATTATGGGTTATTCCGATGTTTTTGAGACCTCAGTGCTGTGTAATTCCTGCTCTTTGTCAGTAAGGTGGTGCATTCCCCCCCCTCTCATGAAGCATACAGACATGTTTAAAGGCCTGCCATAACACAATTCATGTATCTACAGTCCCACGGCCCACTAAATGTTAAACAAACCGAGGAATGTGTACACTTGATGGACAAACTGAAGCGAATTTGATGGATGAATGAAAAAGCATGAGGAAAAAAGCAAGCAAAGCTACTATTTTTCAGTGGCGTACATCATCACAACAGTCCTCACATGCTCTATCGCTAATGACATGAAAATGCTGATACAATCAGGCATCTGCAGCTTATAGCGTCTAAGTGAAATTAAATCATGAGTCACTTAGATATAAATCAAATCCAGCTTTGAAAGGGAGGCTTTCATCAGTGACAATCGCCCAGGCAGAAACACATGGCTGTAGAATGCAGACGGCATTGACAGCTGAACATCTCACTGCCTGTTTTTATAAAGCTGATGTAACCCATCTTGTTGTTCTTGCTCAACAATAGTGGCCCCCCAAGTGGCGAGGGCCGTTCAACCAGCCCAGGCTTTTCAGGGATGCAGGTCCCATAGCGGGCGTGAAATTCCCCATTACTGCGCCTCTTTCTCTGGCTGTAGTCAAGCCTGTCTGCTGCATGACTTCCAGCTCGCTCCTGCGGACAAGAGTCAACATTGTGCTCTGTATGGGACTGTCTTTATGGAGTCTCTTAATTCAGACTCACACGCAGAGACAGAGATTAAGATGGCCCGCATGCAGAGCAAAGGCTGGAGGGAAATCAACATCATATGATTAGCTGACACCAGGGCTGTAGGAACTATCCTACTTGATTCACTGAAAGGCAAAGCTGGATAAATAAGCACTAGTTTACTGCTGATACGACTTTTTAGTTTCTGCTAGGTATTTTGTTGTTGGGTTTTTTGTTTGGTATTTTGTTGTTGGGCAAAACAGGCTAGTTTCCTGACCTAGTTTTCTTTTTTATTTCTCGAATTCTTAAAATCGAACTCCTAACATTAGTGCTGTCAAATTACACATTTAATCACATTTAATTACTATTATTTGAGCCTACCACATAAATGCAACATGTTTTTGTGAGTCTACAGTCCCAGGCAGCGAGCGTTGAGCAACCAGCACAAGACTGAGGAGAGTTTCACACAGGATACTGTCTTATATGGTGCGTCAAATGTAACCTGACTAATTTTGTGGACTGAAATGCAAAATACAATATTGTTAAAGCAACACCAAGGAACTTTTCCTCTGCGGTTGCCCTACAGGTTGGAAGCGGAATTATCCATTACCGCTGTCATAAATAATTTAGCCTACCGCATCCTACTGTCGCACACTCGCTGTTTTTCCAGCACCGGCTTTGGAATCAACATTGGCCACAGACAAGGTAGAGTATGATGCATGATTTTAAATAATGACATTGCTTGCTTTTTTATTTATAGTTTTTATTTTGCGTAACAGTAAACTTGAAACGGTATAACAGCAAGATAGGTTTACACAAGGATAAAAAGTAAAAACGAGCAAACACTATCCCAATATTGATCCTTGTCCGGCCTTTTACTTGATCACTCACCCTTTTCCTCTTCCGAGTCTCCTCCGACAAAACCTTTTTCTTCTTAGTTTTTGTTACTGCTTCGGCCATGACAAAGACATAAGCACGAAAAGCCGGAAAACAAACGCTGGTTGGCCTCTCACGTCCGAATTTGAGGAAGTGGTGGGGGAAGTGACGTATTGCGTAAAGCAGTCGAATTTTGTAGTTCTTTTTGTGTTCGGGTTAATTTCCTCTTATATTTGCTCTTTTAGCAGTAGCCGGATGGGCGCAGGGGAAATCATTGAAACTGCTCCCGCTGCAAGGCTCGTTTCAACGCAGATAAGGGACCAAAAGAGCATTGAGGCTTCAGTCTTCTTCGGAGCGTCGAGATGATCTTCGCACTGAAGGAGAAAGATCTGAAATGGCGCCATTTCTGGCGGGCTAAAACGGCATATTTCTGTGCAACTGCACAGATGTTAACCAATCAGGCTTCAGAATTCATAGAAAATAGGAGTTTCTCCACACACTTACAGTATAAATGTTTTTTTTTAAATCAATTCAAAATTCTGGAATATTTTGTCTAAACCTAGTTATGTTCAAATCTACTTATTTCGAAGATCGGCACTTGTGTTTATGCTGAGGGAGGCTAGACAATGACTATGGGCCAGATTTACTAAACAGGGCAAATAATATGTAGTTTGTGAGGGAACGTTTTGAGAACATTATTAGAAAGCTCTGAACAAACATTATATTAACATTACAGGATAATTTATGATCATAAATTTGAGAGAATCTAGCCAAAACGTTAGTCAAAGTTTTGAGAACGTATATGGTTGACAGACTTTCAAACATCTACATTTTATAAGCTAATTGGTTAATAAACAAAACTCCTGTCGCCCGGCACGTGAACCACCCGTGAACCGTGTCCATAAGAGAAGCCTATTCGCCAGTCTGTGAAGAGGGCAAGAAATGGTACCTCCTTGGTGCTTTATAAATGCAACAACCGTCCTGTTGTCAGAGCAGACTAGGACATGATGGCCCCTGAGATCCATCATAAACTCCTTGAAGGACAAAATTACTGCCATCATTTCCAGACAGTTGATGCGGCATTTCATCATAGGAGTCGCCCATGAGCCGAAGGCTATTCTGCCAATGCACAGGACACCCCAGCCCGTCTTGGAGGCATTTGTCGTGGCCACTTTCCTCCTGGAGACAGAGCCAAGCATAGTCCGATTCTGGTAGAAACTTGAAGATGTCCAGGGGACCTCACCCTGAGAGTGAGTAGGTCCGTGCGCCATGCATGAGGCAGGACCCGGACTTTTAACCAGAGCTGGAGTGGTCGTATGTGTAGCAGGGTCAGCGGAACTATTGAGGAGGCTGCGCCTCACGTCTCTTCAGCGCCTCACGTTTTCAAATGCGTGTTGCATCTACGGTAGCCGTTATGTACCAAAAAGCTATGACAGGATGCCTTCTAATAGCACTTCGTCGAGTTTTCCTTCGGGTGAACTGGTTTGTTATTTCAAAAAAACTTCAAATTGACACAACGAACAAACGAATGTTACAGTACGAAGTAATGAGTGTCAAAAACATGAACTATTGTAATTAGTAGTTATGCCTTGTTTACTCGTTATATTTTTTGAAGTATGTGCATTGTTAGATATCATCATCAGATGATTCAACAGTAGGGAGAGGAAGAAGTAACGTTAGAGGTAGAGGAAGAGGACAGAGAGGCAGTGGATCAGTGGGATCTAGGCGAGGAGGTGGACGAGGAGGAGAGTGAGAGTCAATACAACAACGACAAAGATGCCCGGCAGCTACAAGAGCTACATACAGAATTTATGCGTCTGTTTTATTCAATGTAAGGTCACAGTATAAATGATAAATAACAGAAAATATCACATAACATAAAAATTGAAGTAGACTTAGCTATGCAAACAATGCAAGAACAATCATATGCTCTATTAAAATATATTTGTATCGAATTTCTAGCTTACAAAAGTAAACTTACAAACTTTTTTAGTGCCTTCTCTACTTTACTCAATATCTGCTATTCATCAAAGAGCCTGTTTAACTTTTAACTGTAAATGTTCTTCTGTCTATATAATAAAGTAAACAACCAAACAATTAAAAAAAACTTGTTATTAAGACTGTAACATTGATTTACCTGTCGAGGAGAAAGCAGGCAACTTCAGCGTCTCTTTTGAATTCTTTCTCCTGCATTAGCTCTTTCCACCGGGAAAAACCAATCCCGACATTCACTCGTGTTTTTTGTATCCTTCGGTCACGTTTCCTTTTACGATCATTTTTGGTCTGTTTTGGCGAAGAGAATTTCTTATCCAGTGGCTCGGCATAGGTATGGTCCGCCATTAAAAATAAAAGTGACAAGCGCCTCTCACTGCTCTGCTCCTCCGTTTCTGCTGGTTTCAGTTACGTCACGCTACGGCTCTGAACGAAAACGCGTTGTGGAAACGTGTTGGCGTACTTTTTGTCCCTCTCTGCTATTATAGTTTTTCAAGATGGCGGAACTACATGGAAGCCTCCATGGACTTACCCATCCCATGTATATAAATATAATAAATTCTTTGTTTACGAGGATAAATCAGATAATTGGCAGAGGTATTTGTATACCATTGGGGACATATTTATGAATAAAAATATTGATTTTAGATTTTAAATTACCTAAAAAGTTACTTATAGTCCCTTTAACAAAGTCACAAAAACGTTGCTCCACAAAAAAAGGAGCATATAAATCCTCATAAATCATTATTTTTATATTTGAATTGAACATGAATATTGTTTTTCCTTAAATACAGCTATTTCCAGCTGGGCCTCTCCACGCAGCTCCACGCAGAGGCCCCCATGTCTGCTTAGCCTCATGGGATCTTGGGATGGTGGAGCTGCATTAGTGAGTCTTAAGTCGAAGGATTGTTTCCCACAGCTGAGAGTTTTCTGCGCTATGTTTCCGGCTGCTGTGATTGGGCTGTGGTATGATGGATGAGGTTCTGAAAGCTCTCGCCCTGCTGCGTGTCGGGGCTAGTTAGCCACACATGCACACGTGCTCTCCTCTGCAGCTGGGCCTGGTTGTATCGCTCACCGATGCCCATTCTTCACAGGCTAACTGTAACGGCCTCTGTCAGCACTGCCAGCCTGCTCTCACTATCCACAGCCTCAATTACAAACATTTGCATCCTACCAGCTACGCCAACTTTTCCATACATGCGCATGTGTTTGCTGGGATAATGTTGCGTGGAAAGCATACCACATCACTTGTCTTGTTGTCTGGACCAGGGTGATTCCAAAACAAGCAAATGGAAAGGAATCAATTATTGAGACAAGGTGCAATTTGGCTGCCTCGCTTCACTGGCCGCCACGCTCTCTGTTCATGCCTCTGGTTAGTGTCGATGGTGAAAGCTGCTCTTTTTTTGTTTGAAGAAGTGAAAAACCTCCTCTCACTTTCTCTCACTCATTCTTTCCTCTATTTTACACTCTCCCTCACTCTCTCACTTAGGAACAGTCCAAGAAATGCAACTCCTTCCAGTGAAATGAGGTGTTGTTAGCATGCAGTTGCTAGGGAACCAGCTTTCGAGAGAGAGAATGTTTTGGAGCTCAACCACATGTCTCGGAGGATTACCGAGGATTACCCTCAAACTGTAAACTTTCCTTCCAGGGTTAATCTCGTCTTTTATATATTTTCACACTGAGTTGACCTACAGCGCAGTCTAAGGAAGCTCTGAGATCTGGAAAGTTCAAAGCAGCAAGTAACGTGCAGCTTGTTACTCTCAATCTCAATCTGAATTTCAGATGTTGCCATCTGGATCCCGCTTTAAACTCCCAAAATCCAGAACCAACTGATATAAACACTCTTTTGTACTTGCAGCCATTCTACTTCTTAAGAACCATAGATATCTGGTAGATATATATAGATAGCTATCTGCTGCACAACAAATTCCCCCATTGGGGACAATAAAGTAACTTCAACTTGAACTGAAAAGAAATCAGTCTAATATCTCATATTATTAATAATTGTTTTTATTATTATCAATGTTGAAATTGTTTTTGCTGTTTAATATTTTTGTGGAACCTGTGATAATTTTATTTCAGGATTATTTGATTAATAGAATACATTCTTTTTGTAACATTATTAATCTTTTTTTTTTAATCTTACTTACCCCAGACATTGGCATGGTAGTATGTTGTGGTTTCCACAAAATATTAAGCAGCAAAAAACAATTTTTTTAACATTGATAATAATTGTTTCTTTAGCATCAAATCATCATATTAGAATGATTTCTGAAGGAGTAATGATGCTGACAATTCAGCTTTGATCACAGGAATACATTACATTTTAATATATACTGTATTCAAATAGAAAACAGTTATATTAAATTATAACAATATTTACCATTTTAACTGTATTTTTGATCAAATTAGAGACTTCTTTCAAAATGTAAAAATAATCGTAATTATTTCAAACATTTGGCCCGCAGTGAAAAAATAAACTATTTGTATTACTATTATTATTTTTAATAGTTGTAGTTTCTTTTGATGATTGAAAATGTGACTTATTTTTAATTGTGGTTAGCCCTGAGCCTTTATAAAATTAGTTTCAGCTTTATGCTTGTATGTTATATGCAAAAAAAAAAAAAAAAAAAATTCTATCACAAATTACTTAGAAAGAGGTTGTCACATTTCAAGGTCGCAACAAACATTCCAGAATTTTCTGGTCAAATCATGTTTCTATTTTGAAGGCATTCAGCATCATCATCTTCCGGTGTTATTACCACTCATTTGATTTGGCACAGGTTTTACACCGGATGACCATGAAGGCATTGATCATCATAACATTAAGTGCTATTTAGCTCCATCAAGACTGCTGAAATTATGATGCACAACAAATACTGTGGAAAGATCAGATATCAAACATCTATGAGATATAGAGAATGAAGAAAAAATAACTGGAAACTGGGATGAAAAAGAGACAAAGGGGGAAAAGATATGAGTAGCACTGAAAAGATTCAAAGCCTGAAGATAGCATCACTGGCAATGTTTAGACTGTCTGGACTCATAATCAAATAACATGAAAATATGTTTACTCGTTTCTTACAAACATATCCAGTCTGGATTTGTATATTTGTATATCTTGTATATCTACAGTTAACATTTGATTCCAATGCCTCAAAACAGACATGAAACAATTGAAAAAAGACAGCAGGGCATCTATAACAGCTTGCCTTTACAGTGTAATGCACTGTATTTATGCATGTGGACTGTACTGAAGGAAATAAGGCACACAAAAGAAAGAGGGGATGGCGGTGGAGGAAGGGAGCATAAATCAGAGAGGGAGAAGGAAGTCGACAGACGCGTTAGCAGGAAGTATGATTCTCATTACGCCGAGCTGAGAAGCATCATGAATGATGAATGTGCTGCCGAAAGGCTTCGTTTCATCAGGGCTGTCAGATGACTCCTCAAGAGGTCACTGTGAAAGTCAGTAGCAATCTGGAGAAATTCACTGCCTTTAGGCCTCGCAAACCATCCTGGAGTGGATGAAGATCCGGCTGATAAGCAAAGGCCTGTAGGTTCAAGCCTCATAAGGAACGATCTATGAATTATTATTACTGTGTGCTCGGGTAAGACATGAAGACCCAGTGTGCTTCAGGACGGGTGTCGCTGTAATATGTGTTTTACAAGAAGCTTTAGATAAAAGTGTCACCGAAATGACTGATGAGTTAGCCATTGGCCATCAGTAGTTCTGTCATCATTAATTCCCCTTTTTTTACAAGCAAAAAGTCAAAAGGAGTAGTATACTCCTCTTTTCTATAGAATGATATCAATACTCATATAGCAAAACAGACAAAAAATATATATTTTATACATCTTTGAAAGAAGCCTCTTATGCTCAAAAAGGCTGCATTTATTTCAAAATACAGCATAAATATACAGTAAAAATATTAATATTGAAAATATTACTATTTGAATATGTTTAAAATGTGATTTATTTCTGTGTGAATGTTCAGCATCATTACTCCAGTCTTCAGTGTCACATGATCCTTCAAACAATCATTATGTTGATTTGCTGTTCAAGAAACATTTATGATTATTATCAGTGTTGGAAACAGTTGTGCTCCTTAATTTGTGGAAATTATGATAGACTAAAGTTTGGGTTAAGTAAGATTTAATAAAAAAAAAACTTTTATTCAGCAAAGATGCATTTCTAATTAATCAAAGGGGATCTTTTATAATGTCATAAATATATTTCAAATATATGCTGTTCTTTTGAAACATATCACAGTTTCTACAAAAAATACTAATTATAATATCTAAATAAAACCAGCATATATTAGAATGATTTCTGAAGGATCATGTGACACTGAAGACTGGAGAAATGATGCTGGAGATACAGTTTGGATCACAGGAATAAACTACAGTTTAAAATATATTCCACATAGAAATCTGTTACTTCAATTGTAATAATATTACATCTTAATTATTAAAAACTTTTGGCTGGCACTGTAAAAAAAAAGTCACTGCCTTCAAATTTTAAGTACAACTTGGATGTTTAAGTAATTTCAACATAAATGACATTAAACTGACTAAAAAAATAGTTGAATCTTGTATAATAAAATAATATAATAAAATGTATATAAAAAAATAATAACATTATGAGTTTGATGAGTTAACGCGATGTAAAAACATATGTTGTCATAACATATTGATCATATCATTTTTTACATTGCGTGTAAGGAACAAATAAAGATTTCAGAAATAAAATTCAGAAATGTGAATGTCTCTAATCCTGCCATTTGCTGTGATTTCGAGTGTCATCATGACAGCTTAATCCATACAAGCTAAAAGAGGACACACAGGAAATGAGGTCATCTGTGTACAGCCAGATCTGCCCAGTGACCTCTGGGTAATGTGCTCTAATCAGAGGCGTCTGGACTATCTCTCTTCTCCTCCAGTTCTCCCCCGCTCTCTCAGCACTGAAACATCTGTCAGCAGCTGCAGGTGAGCAGTGGAGGCTCTGCATACCTGATTTGCTTATTAATTATAAGATTAATATACATTTTTTTGTCATTTGCATCATAAAGCTCATGTACAGGTCCTTCTCAAAAAATTAGCATACTGTGATAAAGTTCATTATTTTCCATAATGTAATGATAAAAATTAAACTTTCATATATTTTAGATTCATTGCACACCAACTGAAATATTTCAGGTGTTTTAATACTGATGATTTGGCATACAGCTCATGAAAACCCAAAATTCCTGTCTCAAAAAATTAGCATATTTCATCCGACCAATAAAAGAAGTGTTTTTAATACAAAAAAAAAGCCAACCTTCAAATAATTATGTTCAGTTATGCACTCAATACTTGGTCGGGAATCCTTTTGCAGAAATGACTGCTTCAATGCGGCGTGGCATGGAGACAATCAGCCTGTGGCACTGCTGAGGTGTTCTGGAGGCCCAGGATGCTTCGAGAGCGGCCTTAAGCTCATCCAGAGTGTTGGGTCTTGCGTCTCTCAATTTTCTCTTCACAATATCCCACAGATTCTCTATGGGGTTCAGGTCAGGAGAGTTGGCAGGCCAATTGAGCACAGTAATACCATGGTCAGTAAACCATTTACCAGTGGTTTTGGCACTGTGAGCAGGTGCCAGGTCGTGCTGAAAAATGATATCTTCATCTCCATAAAGCTTTTCAGCAGATGGAAGCATGAAGTGCTCCAAAATCTCCTGATAGCTGCATTGACCATGCCCTTGATAAAACACAGTGGACCAACACCAGCAGCTGACATGGCACCCCAGACCATCACTGACTGTGGGTACTTGACACTGGACTTCAGGCATTTTGGCATTTCCTTCTCCCCAGTCTTCCTCCAGACTCTGGCACCTTGATTTCCGAATGACATGCAACCACTGAGCAACAGTCCAGTGCTGCTTCTCTGTAGCCCAGGTCAGGCGCTTCTGCTGCTGTTTCTGGTTCAAAAGTGGCTTGACCTGGGGAATGCGGCACCTGTAGCCCATTTCCTGCACACGCCTGTGCACGGTGGCTCTGGATGTTTCTACTCCAGACTCAGTCCACTGCTTCCGCAAGTCCCCCAAGGTCTGGAATCGGTCCTTCTCCACAATCTTCCTCAGGGTCCGGTCACCTCTCCTCGTTGTGCAGCGTTTTTTGCCACACTTTTTCCTTCCCACAGACTTCCCACTGAGGTGCCTTGATACAGCACTCTGGGAACAGCCTATTTGTTCAGAAATTTCTTTCTGTGTCTTACCCTCTTGCTTGAGGGTGTCAATGATGGCCTTCTGGACAGCAGTCAGGTCGGCAGTCTTACCCATGATTGCGGTTTTGAGTAGTGAAACAGGCTGGGAGTTTTTAAAAGCCTCAGGAATCTTTTGCAGGTGTTTAGACTTAATTAGTTGATTCAGATGATTAGGCTAATAGCTCGTTTAGAGAACCTTTTCATGATATGCTAATTTTTTGAGACAGGAATTTTGGGTTTTCATGAGCTGTATGCCAAAATCATCAGTTTTAAAACAATAAAAGACCTGAAATATTTCAGTTGGTGTGCAATGAATCTAAAATATATATAAGTTTATTTTTTATCATTACATTATGGAAAATAATGAACTTTATCACAGTATGCAAATTTTTTGAGAAGGACCTGTATGTAAAAAAAAAAAAGGATGTAAAGTATTGGCCCGAAGTCATGTCTGGAGGGGATTTTTTTTTAATGACCATATAAGTAAAAAAAAAAGACGACTTATGGAATCAGAAGTATGTATGTATCCTGGCGTATGTAAATATCAGCAGTACGTCACATTACTCGCATAAGTTGCGCTTAGACTTAAGTGCAATATGTATGTTCATTTGGCCGGAAGCTGGATATTTTACTTTATAAAGTTTATAAAGTTTTTTTTTTTACACAAAAGCATGGCTTCGCTTCAGAAGGCCTTTATTAACCCGCCAGAGCCGTGTGGAGCACTTTAATAATGGATAGATGCACTTTATGATGGATAGATGCACTTTATGATGGATAGATGCACTTTATGATGCACTTTTATGATGGATAGATGCACTTTATGATGGACAGATGCACTTTATGATGGATAGATGCACTTTTATGATGGATAGATGCACTTTTCTGATGGATAGATGCACTTTATGATGGATAGATTCACTTTATGATGCACTTTTATGATGGATAGATGCACTTTATGATGGACAGATGCACTTTATGATGGATAGATGCACTTTTATGATGGACAGATGCACTTTAATAATGGATAGATGCACTTTATGATGGATAGATGCACTTTATGATGGATAGATGCACTTTATGATGGATAGATGCACTTTTATGATGGACAGATGCACTTTAATAATGGATAGATGCACTTTATGATGGATAGATGCACTTTTATGATGGATAGATGCACTTTATGATGGACAGATGCACTTTATGATGGATAGATGCACTTTTATGATGGACAGATGCACTTTAATAATGGATAGATGCACTTTATGATGGATAGATGCACTTTATGATGGATAGATGCACTTTTATGATGGATAGATGCACTTTATGATGGATAGATGCACTTTATGATGCACTTTTATGATGGATAGATGCACTTTATGATGGACAGATGCACTTTATGATGGATAGATGCACTTTTATGATGGATAGATGCACTTTATGATGGATAGATGCACTTTAATGATGGATAGATGCACTTTTATGATGGATAGATGCACTTTATGATGGATAGATGCACTTTATGATGGATAGATGAACTTTATGATGGATAGATGCACTTTATGATGGATAGATGCACTTTTATGATGGATAGATGCACTTTATGATGGATAGATGAACTTTATGATGCATAGATGCACTTTATGATGGACAGATGAACTTTATGATGGATAGATGCACTTTATGATGGACAGATGCACTTTATGATGGATATATGCACTTTTATGATGGATAGATGCACTTTTATGATGGACAGATGAACTTTATGATGGATAGATGCACTTTATGATGGACAGATGCACTTTATGATGGATAGATGCACTTTATGATGGATAGATGCACTTTTATGATGGATAGATGCACTTTATGATGGATAGATGCACTTTTATGATGGATAGATGCACTTTAATGATGGATAGATGCACTTTTATGATGGATAGATGCACTTTATGATGGATAGATGCACTTTATGATGGACAGATGAACTTTATGATGCAGAGATGCACTTTTATGATGGATAGATGCACTTTTATGATGGATTGATGCACTTTTAAATATGGATAGATGAACTTTATGATGGATAGATGCACTTTATGATGGATTGATGCACTTTTATGATGGACAGATGAACTTTATGATGCATAGATGCACTTTTATGATGGATAGATGCACTTTTATGATGGATAGATGCACTTTTAAATATGGATAGATGCACTTTATGATGGATAGATGCACTTTATGATGGATAGATGCACTTTTATGATGGACAGATGCACTTTATGATGGATAGATTAACTTTTATGATGGAAAGATGCACTTTTAAATATGGATAGATGCACTTTTATGATGGATAGATGCACTTTTATGATGGATAGATGCGCTTTTAAATATGGATAGATGCACTTTTATGATGGATAGATGCACTTTTATGATGGATAGATGCACTTTTATGATGGAAAGATGCACTTTCATGATGGACAGATGAACTTTATGATGCATAGATGCACTTTTATGATGGATAGATGCACTTTTAAATATGGATAGATGCACTTTATGATGGATAGATGAACTTTATGATGGATAGATGCACTTTTATGATGGATAGATGCACTTTTATGATGGATAGATGCACTTTTATGATGGACAGATGAACTTTATGATGGACAGATGAACTTTATGATGCATAGATGCACTTGTATGATGGATAGATGCACTTTTATGATGGATAGATGCACTTTTATGATGGACAGATGAACTTTATGATGCATAGATGCACTTTTATGATGGATAGATACACTTTTATGATGGATAGATGCACTTTTAAATATGGATAGATGCACTTTATGATGGATAGATGCACTTTTATGATGGATAGATGCACTTTTATGATGGATAGATGCACTTTTATGATGAACAGATGAACTTTATGATGGATAGATGCACTTTTATGATGGATAGATGCACTTTTATGATGGATAGATGCACTTTATGATGGATAGATGCACTTTTATGATGGACAGATGAACTTTATGATGCATAGATGCACTTTTATGTTGGATAGATGCACTTTATGATGGATAGATGCACTTTTATGATGGATAGATGCACTTTTATGATGGACAGATGAACTTTATGATGGATAGATGCACTTTTATGATGGATAGATGCACTTTTATGATGGAGAGATGCACTTTTATGATGGATAGATGAACTTTTATGATGGACAGATGAACTTTATGATGCATAGATGCACTTTTATGATGGATAGATGCACTTTTATGATGGATAGATGCACTTTTAAATATGGATAGATGCACTTTTATGATGGATAGATGCACTTTTATGATGGATAGATGCACTTTTATGATGGATAGATGCACTTTTAAATATGGATAGATGCACTTTTATGATGGATAGATGCACTTTTATGATGGATAGATGCACTTTTATGATGGAAAGATGCACTTTCATGATGGACAGATGAACTTTATGATGCATAGATGCACTTTTATGATGGATAGATGCACTTTTAAATATGGATAGATGCACTTTATGATGGATAGATGCACTTTTATGATGGATAGATGCACTTTTATGATGGATAGATGCACTTTTATGATGGACAGATGAACTTTATGATGGACAGATGAACTTTATGATGCATAGATGCACTTGTATGATGGATAGATGCACTTTTATGATGGATAGATGCACTTTTATGATGGACAGATGAACTTTATGATGCCTAGATGCACTTTTATGATGGATAGATGCACTTTTATGATGGATAGATGCACTTTTAAATATGGATAGATGCACTTTATGATGGATAGATGCACTTTTATGATGGATAGATGCACTTTTATGATGGATAGATGCACTTTTATGATGAACAGATGAACTTTATGATGGATAGATGCACTTTTATGATGGATAGATGCACTTTTATGATGGATAGATGCACTTTATGATGGATAGATGCACTTTTATGATGGACAGATGAACTTTATGATGCATAGATGCACTTTTATGTTGGATAGATGCACTTTATGATGGATAGATGCACTTTTATGATGGATAGATGCACTTTTATGATGGACAGATGAACTTTATGATGGATAGATGCACTTTTATGATGGATAGATGCACTTTTATGATGGAGAGATGCACTTTTATGATGGATAGATGAACTTTTATGATGGACAGATGAACTTTATGATGCATAGATGCACTTTTATGATGGATAGATGCACTTTTATGATGGATAGATGCACTTTTAAATATGGATAGATGCACTTTTATGATGGATAGATGCACTTTTATGATGGACAGATGAACTTTATGATGCATAGATGCACTTTATGATGGATAGATGCACTTTATGATGGACAGATGAACTTTATGATGGATAGATGCACTTTATGATGGACAGATGAACTTTATGATGGATAGATGCACTTTATGATGGATAGATGCACTTTATGATGCACTTTATGATGGATAGATGCACTTTATGATGGATAGATGCACTTTAATGATGGATAGATGCACTTTATGATGGATAGATGCACTTTTATGATGGATAGATGCACTTTTATGATGGATAGATGCACTGTATGATGGATAGATGCACTTTATAATGGATAGATGCACTTTATGATGGATAGATACACTTTTATGATGGACAGATGAACTTTATGATGCATAGATGCACTTTATGATGGATAGATGCACTTTATGATGGATAGATGCACTTTAATGATGGATAGATGCACTTTATGATGGATAGATGCACTTTTATGATGGATAGATGCACTTTATGATGGATAGATGCACTTTATGATGGATAGATGCACTTTATGATGGATAGATACACTTTTATGATGGACAGATGAACTTTATGATGCATAGATGCACTTTTATGATGGATAGATGCACTTTATGATGGATAGATGCACTTTATGATGGACAGATGCAATTTTATGATGGATAGATGCACTTTTATGATGGATAGATGCACTTTTAAATATGGATAGATGCACTTTTATGATGGATAGATGCACTTTATGATGGACAGATGCACTTTATGATGGACAGATGCACTTTATGATGGATAGATGCACTTTATGATGGATAGATGCACTTTATGATGGACAGATGAACTTTATGATGGACAGATGCACTTTTATGATGGACAGATGAACTTTATGATGCATAGATGCACTTTATGATGGATAGATGCACTTTATGATGGATATATGCACTTTTATGATGGACAGATGAACTTTATGATGCATAGATGCACTTTATGATGGATAGATGCACTTTATGATGGATAGATGCACTTTAATGATGGATAGATGCACTTTATGATGGATAGATGCAATTTTATGATGGATAGATGCACTTTATGATGGATAGATGCACTTTATGATGGATAGATGCACTTTTATGATGGACAGATGAACTTTATGATGGATAGATGCACTTTTATGATGGATAGATGCACTTTATGATGGATAGATGCACTTTATGATGGATAGATGCACTTTTATGATGGATAGTTCACTTTTTTGATGGATAGATGCACTTTTATGATGGATCGATGCACTTTTATGGACTTCAAAACGGAAACAGACATTCACTGCCATTATAAAGCTTGGACTAGCCAGGATATTTTTTAATATAACTCTGATTGTTTTCATCTGAAAGAAGAATGTCATATATAGGATGGCTTCAGGGTAATTTTCATTTTTGGGTGAACTAACCCTTAAAAGCATATTGTTATCACTTTTTTGCATTGAATTGTAGAGAATATAAATCAATTGAAAATACATTTAAAAATATACATGTAAAAGTTAGATGTAGTGGGACCCATTTATTTTAAGCCCACGTTTGTTTTCTGGCCCTTCATAGTTAATCACCATCACCATCGCACACCTGCAGGTGATAGATGCTGGGAGAAAGACCTAATGAGTCAGGTGGGATTGAGTTTCAATAGTTGTAAATTCCTGATTAAGGTCGTGAGACCAAAACGTTGCTAATAAAATGTTGATACTCATTTGCAAGTATTGATAGTAAATAGTTTGGACACCTCTGCTCTGTTGCTATGATTCTTCATCATTGGTATATGTTCTCATTAGTTGGTTGGGTGATTTAAAATATGTGCTTAAAATATGTAATTAAAAACTGTAAATGTAAAATCTGGTTGTGTCACCTTTAGCAGCAAAATCTGGAGATCCGTCTTCCTCAACGCTGTGGTGGAATTGTGGGCCAGTCTTCTTTGCAGAACTGCTTTAGTTCACCCACACTGGGGCAAATCCATTTTCACAGCACTGTATATACAGTATAGCAATTACTGAGTTATTGATCACGCCTTTCAGCTACATCTGGAAGAGAATTTCATCTACATTGCAGGTTAAATGTATGCATCATGGGACAAATTAGAAGGGGGGGGGGGTGGGCTGTCTCAACATCTCCTCCTTTGTGGCTGGTGGTGTAGTTCTACAATGCTCCTGTTCCATTGAAAATAAACTTGATCGTCCACCTGAATAAAACTAACATTCTGAAAATGTTTAATTTGGACATTTACATAACAGAAGGACCCCAGGGGGACTAATAAAGTGCACTATCAATAATCATAGTACAATTCTTATAAATAAGTGGACTGACATACAGTAGTAACACTTTAGATCTGTTTCCCAGGTTCTCTTCAAGTCCACCTGTGGTGAAATCATAATGTTGTTTATATGTCTATGTGGTGTTTTTAATATACTTTAGGACAAACCATGTGTAAATTCACAAGTCGACAGCATTGCTGAGTATTTTCTCCTTAAAACTGCAGTGAACCAAAGACAGTCTCAAAAACACGGTTTGAAATCGCTGGTGTTTCTGACGTCACAAGCTACCTTGTGACCAATCAGATCACGTGCGATCGTCAACGAGTACGGGCCCTATTTTTTACAATCTAAACGATCTAAGTGCCTGGTCTAAAGCGCAGGGTGCAAGTGCACTTAGGGCGTGTCCGAATTCATTTTTGCTAGTTTAACGACGGGAAAAATGGTCGGGCGCTCCCGGCGCATGGTCTAAAACGGTTGTCAATATTCTCTTAATGAATAATGGGTGTCTTTTGGGCATAACGTGCAATAAACCAATCAGAGTCTCATCTCCCGTTCCCTTTAAAAGCCAGTTGCACTCGCGCCATGGCCAATTCGCTATTTACATGAAAAAAAACCTGAAAGCTTCTCTAGTGAGGAAGCGGATCTGCTCGTGCACGAGGTTAAAGCGCAGACCATCTACAGGACAACGTGTACGCGCGTTGTGGACCCGGCTATAGGTCCACATTACTAAATAACTCTTTAAATAACGCTCTTTAAATAACTAAATAAATACGGGTCAATGGCACAGTCTATTTCAGTTTCCTCAAAATAGCAGCGCTCCAACAATGCACCTGAACACATCTTGTTTTCAGACCAGCAGCCCATGGGCACACAGATGGGCACAAATGCATTTGCTATTTAAACAACGTGGCGCTGGACGTGAAAATGATAACTGCGTCGGGCTGAAACTAGCAAAAAACACTAGCGTCGTGTATGATAGGGCCTCCACTAGGGAGTTAGTGGAGGCGGGGCTAATTTGCATATTCATAGAACCACGTATACTAAACAAGGCAAGGATGTAGAGTTACATTCAAGCTATAGGCATGATGACGAATTTATTTCAAGGAAAAAACATTTAAATATGTAATTTTGATTATCAAAGATCAGTTTTATGGGAGAAAATGATTGACTACAGGTACAAGGGGACTTTAAGAAGAAGCCATGATTTCTTACATGGTCAATTAGGATAACTCTGATTTCATGTGAAACGTGTCTACACCTTCTATCCCTTCTCACAGGCTCCCACTTCTCGAGGTCCAATTCCTCATGTCTTCTTACCATTTTTATAAAATAGTTTTCATAGACATAGAAAATATTGGTTAGGGCAAGTTATGTATTTGTCATTGGCTCAAGTTATAAATAGATGTGAACCATCACACTCAATTATTTTAATTGGATGAATGAACACATTTTTTCAGTGTACCTGTTCCACTGTTATTATCCCTCTCATTACACCCCTTCCTCCACCCACTCCATCACCTTTTACACTTACCTCTATCTCTTCCCCTTCTTTTGCATATTCTTATTCTATTCTATTTTTAATAGCTTACATGAACATTAACAAACATTACATACGCTTAACAGTTGACTATAGCTACATTGTGTTTTATATGTGTTTGTTTACACAAGAGTCTGTTCTGTCAATGTTCTACAACCTGAGCCACATCTTAAGCATTTCAATGTGCCGTGAAAACAGCGTAAGCCGTGTAAAACTGACAAATAAACAAACACGAGCTGACTGGCCTTGACTTGAATCTGCCATCCTCCCTTCTCAGACACGTGTTTCATTTCATTTGACTTTATGTCCTGTTAAGCACTCTGGGTATGCGAGAGAACCTGACACCCGCGTGATGACACGGGCTCTGAACCGCAGTTGGCCAGGCATCGGGCCAGAGTCCCTCCACCCCTGGACCTGGAGCGTCGAGTCCAGCTGGCACGGCCCATTAGCAGACGGGACAGGCTGCGGGACAGGCTGGGCTCAGGCCAGGCGCACACAATCACAGGCTAAATGGAGACTTGTGCTGGCATTTGCACATGTACTGTAACACATGGCATACAAGCACAGTCACGGCTCTCCTCAAATTTAATTAAATCAAGACCTAAAATAATATTAAATTAAAAAGGCACATCTGTGATAGCATTTATTACGTTAAATTGCACCCGGAGCACATGTGCAATTTATTTGAAAATGCTAATTCTATTCCAGCTCAATTCCTGGATTTGAAATGAGGTGGAAAAAAATCAAGGACATTCATGTAATTGCTGTGTAAAATAAAATAAAAATTTAAAAAATGTAAAAATGTCATAACCCATAAACATTTATCCTCCACACAACATAAACATTTGTATTCATTTGTACTAATAAATATTGAATTGAATTTAATCGATGGACACCAATGTCACCAAGTAATGCACTAACTGAAATTTGGAACAGAAAATCAAGTCCTAAGGTCCTAACTGTTGTAAAATACTGGTTATATTGTGTAAAAAAATAGATTAGAATAGGTAAAATAGAATAGATAAATAGATAAAATTATAATATCATTTTTTTCCCCCCAGATTATTTATCAGATAACTGTGTGGAGGATATTTTGTGATCCTGTGGCAAAAAAATAAAAATAAATAAATTAATGACTTTGTTAAATGGTTTTCAAATTATAAATAATTTTGACACTTAATATTCAACAATATTATTGATCTGCCTGCATTGACACCATTACATGAGATCTGAACTGAACTGGACGATGACATCACAGTTTTCTGAGCGGAGATTAAACTAAACTAACTAAACTTTCTTAAGCTGGGCTATGACGCTATTTTCTTCTAGAGCTGTTGTACAGTACAATATTTCCCTGTTATCAATGTAAAGCTGTTTGGAAACAATCTGCATTGTAAAAATAAAGGTGACTTGACTTGAAATTATTTATGTTTATTGGAAAAACAGAGTAGTGCTAATGAAATTCCTCATTGTGCTGGGTTTGTTTGAATTCTTCTTCCTATCATTCCAATTCAACATCCTGTAGAATATTCCGTTCAAAGTCACACATGAACAGAAAGTAAGCGAATTCTTAAATTCGATATTTGGCTCAACCCCACTGGAGCAACTTGATTAATAGTGTATTATACAATCTATATTTTTTGTTTCATCTACATATTTTTTTATATCAAGAGTGTATGAGAGAAAACAGATGGTGATGTTAGGATGGTGAGATTTTATTGGGGTAAAGTTTAGCTGCAGTGCTCTCGAAGTTAAAGTGGAATACGGGAGACTTGGCCAAGCCAGCGAGGACTGATTTATAGCAGTGAAGCCAGCAGCCTGGCCAGTTTCTGCTCCAGTAGTACAGGAACAGCGATCTGCAGCAAGCCTGCATAAATCACACCCCAAACAGGGAGCAGCTGTCCTCAAGTGTGCCCACACCCCGGGGTCACTGACCCACATTACACCCAGTTCAGCCCTCACGCTAACACTTATAGACAGGAAGAAATTTCACAATGTTTCATAAGATAATAATAATGTGATTAAAAAAACAGTATGACCACGCTTACGTCTCCTCTTGGTTTGGGCTTCTATCTGTGTCAGTTTAAAGAGGACCTATTATGCCCTTTCTCAAAGTCTTGATTTTGTTTTTGGGCTCTAAAAGAAGGTATTTCATGTTTGAATGTACAAAAGATACATTTGTTTTTCACATATTTGATATTGTTGCAGCCCCTCTCTTCCCAGTCTGTCAGTAACGTTCTTTGGGTTTCCCGAACAACGGCGTAACTCGCTGCTTCATTACCATAGTACGATGCATCGTTGAAGAAATCAACTAGCTAGTCACGACTGTTTCCCGACAGCCGCGCTGTTGCAAATTTGTCTTTCAACCATGTTGGTTAATGATGTCACGCAGGTGGTAATAACTTATTTTAATGAAACTGTTTGAGATCGAATTAATGCTAGTTAAACCATGGTCTGGGTGAATACTCGATTCTGATTGGCTGCAGGGTGTCCGTTAAAAAGTGATAGAGGACAACTAGTAAAGGAGTTCTGGTGAAACTGACTGTTTGCCGTTCGAAATTAATAAATAAATGCGCTGCTTACAACAGCTGTGAGTAACCATAGCAACAGGCAGTCAAAGTACAATACACTAATGCAATACAAACTAATACAACAATGAGCGACTTCGTTATTTCTTTTAACTTTTATGGAGAATATGACAACTTTGACGACTGGTATGCTGCTGAAGAAAGAAAAAATGTAAATAAAACGGAGAAACGACACAAAGAGATAACATCGGGTGAATTGAATCAAATAGAAGACGAAAAAGATGAGATCAACACGAAAAAAAAATACTAAATGGGCAGTAAATACACTCAGAGACTTTATCGTTCAAAAAGAAATGGACTCCAACTTTGAAAATTACACCGCTGCTGCTCTGAATGAGACCCTGCGGGAGTTTTACGCAGCTGTCCAGACAACCAAGGCAGGAGGAGAGTACAGCTTGTTTGATTGTTGTTTGATTAATTGTTTTATGTGTAATAAAAAAAAATAACTATGCCTACCTTTGTGTTTCATGAAAAAAAAAATGCATTTTTGAACCTGAAGGGTTCTACAAGCTGAGCGGACTATAAATATCTCCTGTTGCTAAATAAACCGTCAGGCAAGTTATTATTTGTAAAAACTAGAGATTTAGCCTAATTTAAATATAAACTAATGTTTAAAAAAAAAAATTATTTGGCAAGTGACCATGGTATAAGCGGGTTAATGCCCTTCGAGGTGTCCGTTGTAAGGTTTTAATGGACGACGGCGAGGTGTAGCTAAACCTCGTCGGGCATTAACCCTTACATGTTTTGCTATAAATTACGGACATGTCATCTGAGGACTAATTCTTATTTTTTCAGTTATTTTGCTCCAGATTCAATCAAAGGCTCGTTCGTACATACTAGAGCTTATACGTACTCTTTATAAATGCTGCTTTGAGTCTCTTGACAAACTAATAGACATAAATTACATTTGTATATATTCGAAATAAAATATATAGATTGTACTGAATGTCAGCTAGCTTAATTTTGCTCAAGATTGGGATTCATTAAGTCCACATGTCATAAAAACCAAACACTCTACTTCTTACCACAAGTGGACAACTGTCGTTCCAAACACACAACTGTGCCATGGTGTTTGCGAATGTTCATTCATGAACGATGATTTCAGGAAACACAAACTTGTTAAACTGCTGATAACGACGGAACTTGCTTTTGGGAAACGCACTCCTGTTTAGTTCCTGTCTCTGTGAAGCCTCTCCTTCTGAAAAGCGTAACATTCTCTGGTAAATTGGCTGGAGCAGTGTGTTGTGATTGGTCAACCACTTAAAGCATGACGGATATGGAAATGTCCCACTCGTTACCATAACTGTGTTGCATACTCTCTTGAGTAGGTACTTATTTTGAATAATCACGACCACTAATGGACCACTAAGTATGTTCTATATACTGTAGCATGATTGTGTGTAGAATGAATCTGTACATCCTTTATTCGCCATTATCACGTGACCTGCCAGCATCATTTACATCACTTCACTGCCATCACAAATCCTCTCCCGTGGCCTCATGGGACAGTAAAGTGATGCACACTTCAGAATCTCGCCGGTACGGTCCTCCACGTATTCTCGTTTATGAGTACTGTGAATTCTGACATGCTTCTTTTGTCATATACCGTTTATCGCCTACTACATAGTAGTGAAGTATGCGATTACAGGTCTTCTTGTTGAGAGATAGCAGGATCCATGGCTCTACCACTGGAAAAAGCATAACATCCCACTTGGATCATGTCTGTCTTGATGACCAATCACATTACAGCCTTGACATCATTGAATTTCTTTCAGAGTTCTGTCGCAAAATTGTCAGTGACTTCTCTAATAAAACATATTTTTTCCAGCTGTAAACTCTAAACAATCCAAAAGGAATGTGTAGTGACAAACATGCATTAGATTAGCTGATAGGCTGCCGATTCATTAAATGTTAAGCTGTTTTCCAACAAAAGCAGTTTATTCCACCTAGTGAAGCCTCTTCTCCATTGACATCAGTTACAAAAAACGTATATTTTTTTGCTATCTTTGGAGACTTGCCTTAATGCGGCTTCGGCGTTAGATCCAGGGTGGAAAAAACATCGTCTCTTGGACATGGTGACAACACACTACTAACTAACTCAACTAGGTCGCATCACCTTGTTTTGTATGCTTTGGGTGGGAATTATTCAAATGAGGAATAATGTGACGTGTTTGTTCCCGGAAGAAAACTCAAGAACACAATGGAGCCGCTTTCAGTGACACTGATATAGAGAATAACCAGCCCGTTCTCATCCCAAGGCGTCATACATGTGACGTCATATGACATTTCGTCGAAATCTTACGCACATGGCATCCTTTAGCGTCAATATGAGACGCAGAACCCAAGGCGTCATACATGTGACGCTCGTCTAAATTTTACGCACATGGCATCCTTTAGCGTCAATATGAGACGCAGATCCCAAGGCCTCATAACCGTAACTCTACCCCAGACCTAAACCTACCCATAACAGTGCGTGTTATATTGACGCTAAAGGGTGCCATGTGCGTATGATTTCGACGAAATGTCATATGGCGTCACCTATATGACGCCAAAGGATGAGAATGCGTTGGAATAACTCCCGCTGCAGAGACTTTGTAACTTTGCAGAACTTGTTCATGATCAAACAGAAACATTACACACTAAAGAAAGTTGAACATGTAAAAATGGCATAATAGTCATCCTCTTTGAAGAAAAGATTATTTTTCATAATGAAGATGAAGATGAGTATTCATTCTAAAAGAGAGTGCACGCAAAGACAGAGTTGGACACGGACAGCCACATTCAATATTTTGAAACCAAGAATGTCTCTGGATCATAAATGTCTATTTAAAAAACGACTGAGGGTAGATCAGCAGCTCCAGAGATGATGATTTAATAAGTTGTAGTGTTGTCTGACAGAGTGGGACTTCTTGTATTTTACAAGCCCTGCTCTGTTCAAATGCAAAACTTTTACAGGCCTGTGGTACCCGTCGAAATCAAAACCAGGAGTGACAGTATTCCTTCTCTCTCTCATATAAAACAGGATTTATATGGGCTGGAATTCTTCTTTATGCAGTATTTTACTAAAGTAATTGCATGCTCTGCTGCACTCTGAGCTGTGTCAGGGTCATGCATAATGCATCTTAGACAAGCTTCCATCATGTCCATAACTTACATTATTGAGATATGAAAAATAACCACGGATCCTCTATCAGCACTTGATTAAAGATGTATTTATAGTGTTGGAGATGGATGATTCTGGCTGTGATGGTCTTGAAGAACATAAATTAAACAGTAAAAGAAAAGAAAAAGCACACAGATGGTGATCAAACACACATTTTAGTGAATGAATTGCCACTTGACATTTAGTTCACTGTACGACTGTCGTTGTTTAATGGCTCTAGTCAAAAAAGCCCACACCAAGACATTAAAGGGATAGTTGACCCAAGTGAAAATGAAAATTCTGTCATCATTTACTCATCCTCATCATTCCAAAACCATAAGACCATATTCAAATATAAGCATTGCTCAGAGCATATAAAAAAAGCTAATAAAATATGGTAAACGGAAGCTCAAACATGCTTGCTTGATGCGTGAGAACCAATGAGGTTTGTTCTCACATGTCATGTGATTTAAGCTCTCATTTGAAGAACATCTTTTCGATTTGGAACAATGTGTAAACAGAACAGAAACAAATCAGAATTTTCATTTTTTACCTGGTTAATTGTCCAACAGGTCAATACTGTAAGTCAAAAATGAAATTTGAGGAATCATTTAGGGTTAGGAGTTCTTAAAAACCTTAGACCAAAGTATGAGCAATTGTAATAGTGATGCCTGCATTATCAAACGCGTTAATGAATAGTCTGACTGGCAACCAAAACCAGGAGATGAGATGATGCATGCTGAAGTGGGCTGAAACTTTGCCTTGGTGAGATCAGTTTGAAAGCATACGGATTCCATCAACTGTATAACGGCTCCTGCCCACATCTCTCAGCAGCTTTTACAGGCAGTTAAACCACAGGTCAGTGGGTTCACGCCTCTGTCCAGCCGTGCACAACTGGATTGCAGGTTCCAGTCCATTGGCAGAGCAGACTTCCTTCCTCCAGGCCTCATAGCTACGCGAACTGTATCCTGACAGATGGACTGAGCAATCCACACAGTTAATTGGCACACAGGAAAAGCTCACACTACTGCTTGCAAGAATATATACCAGAACCAGAGCAAACGTGTGTGCTATATTTCACATATATTACAACGGAGGGTGAATGTGATTTCATTTCATCATGTACAACATGTTCCTGGATCATCATCTTTTTTTGATCCTGGAACAACATTCCAATAAACCAATCAGTTTTGACTGACAAGTTTACAGTTTTTGTCAAATTTAGGCTTAATTCTCTCTGATTTTAGGGATTACTTATTTAAGGGAATATTATTATATTATATTATATTATATTGTTGTATGGCACTATCTGTTTTTTGGGGTTTTTTTTGGGTGAGTTTTGCACGTTTAGTTCAGTTTTCGGTGGTGTCAGTTAGTTTCTATGTTTTTTTATTGTTTGATTAATTTGCACACCTGTGAATTGTTTTTATTGATTGGGTTCAGTCTATAGGAAGTATAGAATCTATACGTTTCCGTTTTTAGCACATTGTTGTCGTGTAAACGTACCTCTTTGTCAGTTCTCGTTGTGTTTCTGATTGTTCTGTTCATGTTATAGTTTAGATTGTTTTTGTTTTATTTCTTTTGTGAATAAAATCCTTACTGCTGCGTGTGACTGTTACCGTTACATTACCTTACATTGTTACTTGCATTTAGAACAATTGTGGGTTCCAAACAGATGTTTCCCCTAAAAAAATAAATTTGCATGCAAATAAGACAGAGCACAGTATATTTATGAAGGGCATTGAGGTCATATAATGGAGCATCAGTGTCTGGTCTTCCTCACATTTGTAGAGTCATTAAGTTATCTGGCTCTCAGCCCTTTTTGACAGATGAGAGATATTATCACACACACCTGGGGCAGGACAGTGGTCTCACAGGGGTTTTGCTTCATAGTTCAGGGCTCTGTTCGCTGTAAGGGTAAACAGCACTGACGTCCCATCAGGCTTTGCTCTGGTTACAAAGGGAGTGAGGGGCAAAGTGAGTAGGTGCATTTGTTTTCAGCACGTAGGGTCTGTGTAGTGTCCGGTCAGCACATGGAGCTCAGAGACCGAGCGAGTTAACACACCTGCAGCACTGAGGAGTTCACTGAAACTGGCGCTTCCCAAACCAGGCTAATCATGATTTAAAGATGTTTTAGAAGAAATTAGTAGAAATTTTAACTTGTGTGTGTGTTAGTACTAGTCTAAAAGTCATGTAATTATCATATTTACAAGATGATCATCATTTTAACGTCACCTCAAGTTTGTATTTATCAGAAAACTCCCTCTGACTCTCCGAATTGGGGGTCAAAATTAAAAATATGATAACTGTGAATTTTGATCATTTGTACACAGACAGCAACATAGTGTCTGCACAGATTTGGCCCACATCTGGTACAAGTGGATTCCACACAGCCCAGATGTGGGCCGGATCTAGGCTGACACTATGTTGGTGCCTGGGTAACCATTTAGTGTATATTTTATGAAGAATAGTGATAAAGCATGCCAAAAACACTACTCAATCACTGGTTTATGAGGGATAAAACTTGTGGTAAATATTTTTATTTATATGTTTAACTAAATAAGGATTTAAACTGTACTATTAGGTAAAACCTTTAATTTTACATTATTACAATGTACTTAAGTGTGTTAAACAACAGTGAACTTAATTTTGTCAACTTTGTTGATCCTGAAACAACATTCTAATCAACCAATCAGATTTGAGGGACAAGTTTGCAAGTTTAGACATCAGTGTCATTCACCTCATTTCTCTCTGATTTTAAGGATGTTATGGGATAGGGGTTGGGATAAGGTTAGGACTAAATATTCGGACAGGAATGTTGTTCCAGGATCAAGAAAAATACGTTGAACCAGTAACATATCTTACTTGTCAAAATCACAGTTACCGTTAAACAACATAGTCTCTGAAAGTGTAGGCCTACTCTCTTTATTAACACTTAAGTGTCCTTTATTACAGTAATATTATATTCCATATTACGTATCTGTACTTACAGTTATTATATATATATTTTTAAGATCTAAAGTAGCCTACACTACAACTGCACATTCATTTCAGTTAAGCATACTTCTTTTTCACAAGGGTAAACACTTGCTGGGTGGACTTCCAGCATTTCTCTCAAACACTGCACACCCGATTATGCCCTTCACTCCAGAACTCACACTAAAACACTAAATCAACTGACAATTTATGTAAGATGAAATATTAGTACCACGGTACTGAATGCGCACTTAATGAGTCATTTATACAAGGCCTTCAATAACAGAAAGAGAGCTAAGAAGCTCGTCTTGTTCTGATGGCGAGGTGTGCAGACTGCAATACTGTGAAGGGGGTCGATTTCCATGCTCTCGCACTCCTTCATCAGTTTGTTTATTTGCACCGAGCCCCAGGACAGTCCGGCACTGTTGCCCCTCTGACAGCTGGAGGAAGAACAGACATGAGCCGCGGGACACTGCCCTGCCCGACTCAAAACACCGAGACACTGGAGCCAGGAGGGAGAGAGCGAGGAGTGAGGAGAGAGTAATGCGTGTTTCTTCAAATTTGGGCACTTTTTACCATGTGGACTTTTAAAAAATAAACTCTCTGAAAACACACTTTTCACACTCATTATTTAATGAGGTTTATTTCATTTGTACAAAGTGCACATGAATCAAAGGAGAATTCTGTATTTTTTTTTTCCTCTAAACTTTCATGATCCATTCATTTTGGGTGTATGACGATGGTGAAGTTACATGCTAAAATAATTGGTTTCTTTGACTTGTTAAGACTAATTTCATACCTAGATTTGCTGCGTTCTAAATACACACAATTAAATAATATTTTGTCAGACTTTTTTCATAATTTGATAAAATGTCAGCTTGGTTGGAAACAATAAAAACATTCTGTTTCCAAATGCTATGAACCTTTGTATTTCACACCTCGCACTTAAGTTGAAGTTGAGGGGTGAAGATGGAAAGTGATGCAAAATGAAAGTGAGCAAACAAGAATGAGTGAAGCGGTATTAATACAGGCTTGAGTTGTGTCCCAAATGACACACTATGCACTACGTCCTTTACCATCTAGTGTATGGATTTTATAGGTTATTTAATCGTCCAGTATCAGTCTGATAGACGGTCCCCCTTCGCTATGTAAGGAAATCTTGGGCTGTCTAATGCATTAAGTGTCCAACATTCCACACTTCATTTTTTTGTTGTTGATTAAGTGCATCATTCAGGCATTAATTAAGTGCACGTTTTCTTTTTGGAATTTTCAGTGTGAACACACTACTCACGATATAGACCTTATGCGCCAGAGAAACAAGCGTGCAGCCATCTTTAGTATTTTGTCTTTTAACTTCTGTTTTTGCGGTAGACAGAGGTTTGAAATGATGTGAAGGTGAGTAAATAATGACCGAATTGATGACAGAAGCTGATAAAAAAGCAACCTCTGAGCAATGATATATAATCAGAATCGCAGTGGTTGCTGCCCAAACAAAAAGCTAAGGATTTAATTTTTACTTACAAAAGATCTGGCAAAATATCCTGAAAATGACAAGGACAAAAACCAGACGATGGCAAAATAGGATAAAGATTGAGAGTGAGAGAAAAATAGAAAAATAATGAAAAAGACAACAGGAGCCTATAATTAGCGAGAGATGAAACGGGTCCTCTGACCCAGACAAGGGCAGACAGTGGGATGTGGTCGCTTCGACAACTGCCAAACGCTTCAAAGAACGAGACAACTTGAGACGGTGAAGATGTCCCTCTCAGCTACTGCAAGCATATCATACAACACGCGGCTCTGCTTAGAAACAGGCCTTTAAAGATCAGACGGCCGCAAAGACCAAGACCATGTGCAACCATGGAAACAGAGTGTGTGCTCAGAATGAGAAGAGAAACCGCAGCACATGAATCTGATGTTGAGCAAACATGAGGCAGATGAATATGAATCAAAAATCTAAACAAATTGAATCTGAGTCGTTATATTGGATATGTGCGTTGCCCACATACAGCAGAACTAGTACTGTGATCATAGCAAGTGCCTCTTTGCATATATTTTTAACTGTATCGTGTTATTTAATATTGCATTTAAAAGTAATATATTTTAATTTCAACTTCATAATTACAAATGTGTAATTCCAAATACATGTAATATAAATATCTTCTTTTGTGTTCCGCAGATAAAAGAATGTCACGAGGGAGAGTACACGAAACGACAGAAGTTTCCGGTAACACTTTAGAATACTGTATCTTACTTACTGCATAACTAATCAGGAACTATTGATGAACTAGTAGGTAATTCCTCATTAACTACTTCTTCACTGCTGTTAACTACTAAGGAAGATGTGTTAACTAATCAGTATGTTATAGAATTTTATGATTGCGTTAAGTAACAGTTAGTTAATCAATGACTAATGAATTATGTCATACCTCCTGAAAAACTACTACTAATTATCTACTAATTATCTATTAATTAAGATTCAAGAAAAATAACTATGAAGTGACTACTTATGAACGGTAACACTTTACAATAACTGCACGCTATTAATCATTAGTTAAGCATTAGTCAACAATTAATTCATAATTTAAAAATCATTAATAGACATTAATAAGCAGTTTATAAATACAGCTATAAATGCTTTGTTCTTGATATAAAAGTATATCTATAATGTGTTTAATAATTGTATTTTCATACTTTATTAATGATCAATTTATAAATGAAGTATTGCATTATTTATAAACCAGTTATTTAAGAGTTGTCAGTGGTTCATAAGATTACTTAGAAAGTGTAAGTAAATGATTAATAAACTATTTAAATGTACATTCATACATCTTATTATTCAGATATATAGTAATAGTTACTTAGTGTGTTAATAAATGCTTTATTAACATGTATTTATACTGTAATTCAGGGTTAATTCAGGTAGTTATGAAGCATTTAGTAGTGGTCAGTTAACTGTGTGTGTGAGCTCATCTAAAGTGATTACTATTCATGCCTTGTAAAGCATTTATAAAGAAGATTTAAAGACTCATTTATATTCATAAAGACTCATTTAATAGTCCTCACTTTAGATGAGCTCACACACACAGTTAACTGACCACTACTAAATGCTTTATAACTACCTGAATTTACTCCATGTACTTACACTTTATAAATGATCTTATGAATCACTGACAACTCTTAAATAACTGGTTTGTAAATAATGCTATACTTCATTTAGAAATTATGAATTAATCATTAACAAAGTATGAAAATACAATTATTAAACACTTTATATATATGCTTATAAATCAAGAATAAAGCATTTATAGCTGTATTTATGAACTGCTTATTAATGTCTATTAATGTTTTATAAATGATGAATTAACTGTTTACTCATGCTTAACTAATGAATAATAGCGTGCAGTTATTATAAAGTGTTACCAAGATGGTAAATCTATTTACAACAGATGTTAAAATATGTTCTTAGAGCTGTGCACTGTTTGTTTATGGGCAGGTTATGGAGTCAGTCACAGCATATTTCGTCTATGAATGAAACGGTCTGAAGGTAAAGCAGTTTCTGCTGAACACGAGCCCAGATTACTTCAATTACTTTTAAAGGTTTAACTTTTGATTTTAAAATGTTTGTTAAATGAGTTTAAATGTAGGCAGTATACATGTTAAAACAAAATATCATCTGAAATAAAGGAAGATATCATGTAGCTTAAACGAGTCATTGTAGTGTATTTTACAAAGGTTATAGATGATTACGTTAATAGTGTTTTTTTTTACAGTAAGTTTGATTTGAGTCAGAAGTATGTGGTAATTCTTTATTAATTACTAATGGGTTCCCTATATTTTCACTTTAGAATACTGTTTCAGGTTATAAGTTGCCTAATTCCTGGATAATTATTTATTAATTACTAATGGGTTCCCTATATTTTCACTTTAGAATACTGTTCCAGGTTATAAATAATTCCTGAAGAATTATCTAATAATTCTTTATTAATTACTAATAAGTCCCCTATATTTTCAGTTCACTTCAGTTGTTGCCTAAAATACATGAATTTACTCAATGGCATTCTATGCTGAGGAAAACAGACACACACAGTACTGTATATAAAATATAAAAACTAATCTGAGGTTAGTTTTGTATTAGTTACTTCTCAGTTATTTTTCTTGAACCTTAATTAGTAGATAATTAGTAGTAGTTTTTCAGGAGGTATGACATAATTCATTAGTTATTGATTAACTAACTGTTACTTAACGCAATCATAAAATTCTATTACATACTGATTAGTTAACACATCTTCCTTAGTAGTTAACGGCAGTGAAGAACTAGTTAATGAAGAATTACTTACTAGTTCTTCAATAATTCCTTATTAGTTATGCAGTAAGTAAGATACAGTATTCTAAATTGTTACCAAGTTTCCTTTTGGAGTGAGCTTTCACTTTAGAAATAGGCATCATTTTCTTGAAGCATCATGGGCTGTCATTAGAGGAATTTAAACAAGAACTGACATGGAGGGGTAGAGAAGGAGAAGGAGAGAGAGCAAGGCAGAGGTAGGCAGATGTTGTGCTGTGGAGACTGTGGGGAACGGCATTGTTGCACATGCCATGCTCGAATACAGAACATCTGTCTGAAATATTCCTGTGCAATGTGGCGTGAAAGAGCGTAAGGAGGGGTAAGAATGAGGTGGGTTAGCAAAATCATGTCAAATACATGTCAAGTACCATAATCAAGTCAATGTGCACTCCAGGGAGAACCAAATGTGTGAAGAAATGGCCTTTTGTTATTGGACATAATCGATAATAAAAATACAAATTTGGTGAAAAAGGCCAAATATAAGAATACTTTTATTCCAACTGCTATTGGTATTTTAAATGGGATCTTAAATGAATCGTGTTATTCATAAGAATTGTGTAGGTTTTAAAGTAGTTGGTTTTAAAAATTGATGTTATGTGTTGTTGTATTGTTTGTTGAGCCTTTGTCTAAAGACAATTTTCTACCCTTGTGGGGATAGACAATAAAGTTTTTGAATTGAATCGATAATTTATCGGTTTATGTAACAGAGCAGAGCGCTTCTGATGTTGCCAGTGCAGAGAAGGTAATCTTATCCCATAATCCCCAGCTATCATGCTGTCCTTGCTGACTATTATGCTTAACAGGTTGTGCTTGTTCTTCAGAAAATAATAGCTGAACAGCACCGTGAATTTGTTGCTTAGCACTGCAGAATAAATCATTCCTCAGATGAGAATTTGAGACATTATTCTGATAATAATATGGACATGAACGGTGAGCGTGATATCTCCAACTGCAACATATTCAATGTCTTTGTTCTATCATTTCCCTCTGATTTTAGAGATAGGTCATGGGTAGGGATAGGGGTTAGGATAAGGATAGGACTAAATATTCGGACAGGAAAGTTGCTCCACGATCAACAAAATATGTTGAACAAGAAACATGTCTTACTTGGCAAAATCACGGTGATGGAACAGGAACATAAACAGGCAACAGATGGCCAATGAGGTAAACTGCAGTGGATTTGACCCTGAAAGCAATTTATCTGTTCTCTGTGAAATGAGGTCATAATCTAATTTGGATTTAATCTCCTAATTTGATTCATATCTGCATTTGAAGCTTCATAAACATGACGATTGCTAAGTGCAGACAGGGAGAGAGTTGAGGCTTGGATCTTTAGTCAGAAATTCATTAAACAAAGACAAGAATATGACACAAGAATATGACGAAAATCAAAAGGGAAAAGCAGAATACAACTATAACAGTAACTAACAATGAAAAAAAGAAAACAGGGTCTATGATTAACTAAACTAGAATCAGGTGAAGAACATAATCAGAAACAATGGTGACAAATGAAAACACTCAGACCGAATCCGAAATCGCTCTCTAAACCCTCCATCACTATTCCCTACGCTAGTCCACTAATACTGTTCACTTGAAGGAATGAATGAAAACGAGTGAGTGAATTCGAACAGCCGTTGAACGTACATTGGCTGTGCACTCGTTGTTGTGGTGCAATATGGGATTGAATGAGTGCACTCAATAAAGTCCACTAGGGTTTCGGACACCACTAAAAATAGCTTTCCCTTCAAATAATGCCCTGTTTGAGGGTATAGGGGGTGATTTCGGATTCAGCCTCAGAAACCTAGGCAACAGGAACTAAATGCAAGAAACAGGAACAAGGGGGCAACAGAACCAAATGAATATAAAAAAAAAGATTATTTGAAGAGATGTAACCAAAAACCACTTAAACATTAGTGTAATATACAATGCAATACAAAATGACAAAAAAAGGCGACATGATATACTAAACAGTTTATCCTGGATTTGTACTGTCATAGCTCACAATGCTATATTGTTTTGTGGATTGTTGTAATGGCAAATGCTTTGGTAGGTCAGGTATATGTTTTCTGTCATATTGCTTAAAGGGATATTCTCCCAGAAACGAAAATTAATCCATGATTTACTCACCCTCAAGCCATCCTAGGTGTATATGGCATTCTTCTTTCAGACGAACACAATCAGAGTTATATTAAAAAAATGCCCTGGCTCTTCCAAGCTTTATAATGGCAGTGAATGGCCGTTTCTGTTTTCAAGTCCATAAAAGTGAACTATCCATCATAAAAGTGGGGCTTAATAAAGGCCTAAAATTTTAAAATATGGTTCCTTAAGAGAAAATTTCCAAAGAAAAAGATTTCTAGAGAAATCTTGAGTTTCAAGAGAAAATACCAAATTAATAAATAAAATTAAATAGATAAATATACATTTTAAAGCAGAAGCACGCTGTTTCCTGTGAATGTTTCTAGCAGTGCACTAAACGATAAAACTATTTGCACTATAAACCGGTGTGTATGATTATGGTTACTTAAATTAAAATAGTATGGTAAACAATTCCAGCTTTTACACTTTTATGTTAAAAATAAGGGAGATGAATTGTGCAGTATGGATATGTGTATGCAGTATCACTGTTTTACAACAGGACTTATCCAATCATAATTTACAGTCAGAAGTATCCGTTTTATAGAGAATCATGTGGTCTGAGTCATAAGCTGCCAGAGTTGGATAGCTCAGGTTGAATTGTAGAGAGGACATGCTTTGTTTCATGGGTTCATGCCCATCTTTGGTCCATTTGGGGCAGGAGAGATAGTGGTACTGATCCTAACTTTGATCCTAACTCAACCCATCTGCTGGACAAGCATTTATCCAACCCTGCTTATGATGCTGCTAAAAGGCAAAGGATGCTTGAGCATTGCATCTGGGAACAACAACAAGCACATTGAGATGCTTGCATGCTTGTCTACGTATACATACAGGCAGGTGGAGACTGTGAAGTCAGGTTCCTTTTACCAGAATCTTACACTTCTTTATGGTGCTCATTTTGCTCAAAGTCCTGAATCAATGCTAAAGAACACAAAGAAGCTGATAGAAATGAGATGTTTGGTTTTGTTTAGATTCATTTTTATTACTGACCTCAGGGAATGGGTTATTATGAAACTATTCCATAATTTGTGGTTCAGTATCATTATTTAAATTCTCTTTTTTGCCTCATTTTGATTTGAAACAGATTTGTTGCACATTGCCCCGCCCAGGGCAACTAGCGTATAATGCTGTGTGTATGCTTTGACAGTGATGTATGAGTCTCCGGTGTTTAAGGCATATGTTCGTACACACTGCTACATGTGTGAGTCTGCTATACAAAACACACTCTCACATGTGCCCCCTGGAATTCAACACATCACTGTTGAGGTGGCGTTGACAGCAGATTTTCACATTTTTTCATATTCTGCACACAATGGCTATTTCAAAACCTACTTACATAGGCAGCATTTTAAAGGGAAAGTCCACCCAAAAATGAAAATTCTCTCATCATTTACTCACCCTCATGCTGTCCCAGATGTATATGTATATATATTTCACAAGTTTGTTTATTAAGGTATTAAGGTTAAGCGCATTTGGCAGCTTCAACTCAAGGAAGTCGCGTATGAGTATGGTAGCAAGATACCTAAATTATGTAGGTGGAGTTGGGGAGGTGGAGGGATGCCAGAGCAGCTGATGCCAGATGTGTGAGCGCCTGCTTATATATGCTCTGGCAGTTCATTGAAAGATTAGATGTGTTCACTCCTCCTGAATTAACATTTAGGAACTTCTCATGACTCAGGCTGCTGACTTCCACACTCTGCTTGCCTCGTTTGACCGCAAAGCGAGTGTCTACTGAGGCTACTCACAAATCAGGTAACCAATTGGACCCTATTAACACACACTACTGATCCGCTGATCATACGTTGGTTACTCCACTGCACACGTCAGATCACTTCCTTCTCACTCTTAACCTCAACCTGGCTTCTGACACAACGTGCACTCCTCCACAGGTCACCTTTCGGCATCACTCTCACCCTCCCGTCTATCCTCTTTGGTCTTTCCAGAATTACCCTTATCTGTTCTCATCACTAGATACCACTCTTTTCTCCACTCTAACATCTTGTTTAGTCAACTTTTCCACCCTTTCATCCAGGCCAGCCTACGCAACCCCCTCCGCCCCCCTGGCTATCTAATGTTTTCTGCGAGTATCATTCGAATCTCAAAACGGCAGAGAGGAAGTAGCGCAAATCGAAAGATTCCACTGACCTTAGTTTGTATCAATCACTCCTTTCTTCCATCTCTGGAAATTTCTCTACTGCTAAAACGACATACTACCACAAGAACTTCTTCTGAATCTCACACACTTTTCAAAACCTTTTCCTCTCTTCTTAGTTTTCCCCCTCCTTTATCAACTCTAACAGCTGTCGACTTTGCCACATTCTTCATAAATAAAACAACAACCATCAATGGCCAATTTTTCACATCATAAACTGACACACACATCTTAAAGGTGTAGTTCACTTTAAAGTGAAAATTACACTCTGATTTACTCACCTTGGAGCCATCCTAAGTGTATATTACTTTCTGCTTTCAGACAAATACAATCGGAGTCATATTAATAAATGCCATGTCTCTTCCAAGCTTTTTAATTGGCAGTGGCATTATACAGGTCCTTCTCAAAAAATTAGCATATTGTGATAAAGTTCATTATATTCCATAATGTAATGATAAAAATTAAACTTTCATATATTTTAGATTCATTGCACACCAACTGAAATATTTCAGGTCTTTTATTGTTTTAATACTGATGATTTTGGCATACAGCTCATGAAAACCCAAAATTCCTGCCTCAAAAAATTAGCATATTTCATCCGACCAATAAAAGAAGTGTTTTTAATGCATAAATACAAATATAATTATGTTCAGTTATGCACTCAATACTTGGTTGGGAATCCTTTTGCGGAAATGACTGCTTCAATGCGGCGTGGCATGGAGGCAATCAGCCTGTGGCACAGCTGAGGTGTTCTGGAGGCCCAGGATGCTTCGATAGCGGCCTTAAGCTCATTGGGTCTTGCGTCTCTCAACTTTCTCTTCACAATACCCCACAGATTCTCTATGGGGCTCAGGTCAGGAGAGTTGGCAGGCCAATTGAGCACAGTAATACCATGGTCAGTAAACCATTTACCAGTGGTTTTGGCACTGTGAGCAGTTGCTAGGTCGTGCTGAAAAATGAAATCGTCATCTCCATAAAGCTTTTCAGCAGATAGAAGCATGAAGTGCTCCAAAATCTCCTGATAGCTAGCTGCATTGACCCTGCCCTTGATAAAACACAGTGGACCAACACCAGCAGCTGACATGGCACCCCAGACCATCACTGACTGTGGGTACTTGACACTGGACTTCAGGCATTTTGGCATTTCCTTCTCCCCAGTCTTCCTCCAGACTCTGGCACCTTGATTTCCGAATGACATGCAACCACTGAGCAACAGTCCAGTGCTGCTTCTCTGTAGCCCAGGTCAGGCGCTTCTGGCGCTGTTTCTGGTTCAAAAGTGGCTTGACCTGGGGAATGCGGCACCTGTAGCCCATTTCCTGCACACGCCTGTGCACGGTGGCTCTGGATGTTTCTACTCCAGACTCAGTCCACTGCTTCCGCAGGTCCCCCAAGGTCTGGAATCGGTCCTTCTCCACAATCTTCCTCAGGGTCCGGTCACTTCTTCTCATTGTGCAGCGTTTTTCGCCACACTTTTTCCTTCCCACAGACTTCCCACTGAGGTGCCTTGATACAGCACTCTGGGAACAGCCTATCTGTTCAGAAATTTCTTTCTGTGTCTTACCCTCTTGCTTGAGGGTGTCAATGAAGGCCTTCTGGACAGCAGTCAGGTCGGCAGCCTTACCCATGATTGCGGTTTTGAGTAATGAAACAGGCTGGGAGTTTTTAAAAGCCTCAGGAATCTTTTGCAGGTGTTTAGAGTTAATTAGTTGATTCAGATGATTAGGTTAATAGCTCGTTTAGAGAACCTTTTCATGATATGCTAATTTTTTGAGACAGGAATTTGGGGTTTTCATGAGCTGTATGCCAAAATCATCAGTATTAAAATAATAAAACACCTGAAATATTTCAGTTGGTGTGCAATGAATCAAAAACATATAAAAGTTTAATTTTTATCATTACATTATGGAAAATAATGAACTTTATCAAAATATGCTAATTTTTTGAGAAGGACCTGTATTGCAACCAACAGATTGAGGCTCAAAAAAGTGCATCCATCCGTCATAAACAAACTCCAAACAGATTCCATTTAAGCTCAGAGAGAAATGCAGAACAGCTGCATGTGATATCACGGAAAGACAGAAAAGAATCGCCAAATTTAGTGATGTTGTCAACTTCATTGAATACCAAGTTAAAATGATTTCAGATCCAATATTTGGGTCCATTCAACATGTATCTGGGATGTATAGAACAACTGGAAAACCAAAGGATGTCTGCAAATGGAAGTCACAATCCCAGTCAAAACCAAAGTTGAAAGGGGATAGTTTTGCTACCAATGTTACTAACATTAACAAATCCATTGTTGGTGAAATCCAAAGGGTAAATGCTGAATATCCAATCAGGCAATTCAAGAGTAACTCCACCACTTGTTTGCTTGGTTCACAAGTTCATTCTTTGGAGCAATGTAAAGAGGTTGAGAAGAAGAAACATAGGGAAAAGGTAAACTTTATACTTTATAAAGGAAAAAGCTGTCTGTTGTGGTTGCTTGCATGTTGGACACATGAACAAAGAGTGTAAAAGGCGCTTAACCTGCAAAGTGAGCAACCAGAAATATCCAGTGTTCTTCACATTCATTTCAAGGAGTTTAAGGTTGATAAAGCTGTCAACACAAACCATGAACAGTATGTAGAACCAACTATAAACAACACGCTTGTAACTGCCCAAACATGTGGTCATATTGGATCCGGGAGTATCAGTGGTCTCTTTCCTATCCTTCCAGTCTAAGTAAAGTTTGCAATGGGCAACAACATTGTTCAGACCTATGCATTTCTGGACACAGGCAGTACCTCTACTTTTTGTTCAGATAGTTTGATGAAGAAGCTGCACCTGAACGGATGAAAGACAAAAATTGGTTTGCTTACCATGAGTCCCAAAACAATAGTCTCAAGCTATGTGGTAAACATCTTGGAGATTTCAAGTCTTGATGGTAATGGTTTTTATGAATTACCAGAAGTGTACACACAGAAACAAATGCCTGTAAACCAAGTTAACATGGTCAATCAGGAAGACCTAACTAAGTGGCCATATCTTGATGTTATTCATATTCCGCACATTCAAGCTGAAGTAGAGATGTTGATAGGTACCAACGCCTCCAAATTACTTGAACCGTGGGAAGTAGTGAATAGTCAGGGAGATGGTCCCTATGCCATACGAACCCTACTGGGGTGTGTTGTCAATGGTTCTCTATGCAGTTATCAAAATGAATAACATACCGCAAATAGTAAATAGGATCTCTGTTGAAACCTTGGATTTGCTATTGGAAAAGCAATACCAGCATGATTTCAATGAAAAAATGTCAGAGGACAAAGAAGAAATGTCCAGAGAGGAGGCAAAGTTCATGGAAATCATGGAGAAATATGTGAGCTTCAAGGATGGACATTATAGTTTCAATCTGCCTTTCAAAAACAAAGATGTTGTTATGTCTAACAATCTTAACATTGCCAAACAGCGTCTTGCGGGGATAAAGAGAAATTTTGAAAAGAATGTAAAGTTTCAACAAAAATATACAGACTTTGTCAACGATATGGTGATCCAAGGCTATGCTGAGAAAGTGGCAGAGCATCAATTGGATCGATGAGATGGTAAGGCGGAATATTGTCAGTGATCTGTTCAGTGCATGATCCTTTAGGATATCTTGCACCACTGACAATTCCAGCCAATCTCATCCTCCAGGAGTTGCGCAGAACAAACTATAACTTGGATGATGAGATTCTTAAAGTTCTTGAACAAAGGTGGGTTAAATGGATTGCTGACTTGGATCAGTTAAGCACTTTCAATGTTGACATGTTTGAAACCATGTGATTTTGGACAGCCGGTTAGTGCCCAACTACATCATTTTTCAGACACCAGTGGAAGTGGATATGGATCTGTGACCTACTTGAGGCTACAGAATTGTAACAATGCTGTTCACGTTTTCTTTCTGCTTGGTAAAGCCAGGTTGGCACCCCTAAAACCAGTTACCAGTCCTCGTTTAGAGCTGACTGCTGCAGTCCTAGCAGTTCGCATTGACAAAATGCTCAGAGAACAACTTCAGCTTCAACTGGAAAATTCTTATTTTTGGACTGATAGCACATCTGTCCTGAAGTATATAAGGAATGAAAACGAGATTCCGCACCTTTGTGGCAAATAGGATTTCTGCCCTCAGAGAAGCTTCAGATGTGACAAAGAATATTCATACTTCACAAAACCCTGCAGATGATGTTTCCAGGGGAATGACTGTACAACAGCTCACAATCAACAAGAGATGGTAAAATGGACCAAAGTTTCTAAGAAAATCAGTTGGTCAAATGACAAAATGGTCAAATGACAACATTTTGAGTCAAACATTGTTGATGATAATCTAGAACTAAAAAAAAAGCTCTCAACAAATGTTGTAAATGTTAAAGACACCAATAATGCAAGCCATTGGCTGATCAAGTGCTTTTTTCTGATTGGAAAAGACTCAAGACCGCAGTTGCATGGATGCTGAAAGTAAAGAAAGTTCTACTTGAAGTAAGTTGCAGATAAAAACAATTGATGATAACTTTAAATGATTCCAATGTGTTGGAACAAAGGTTGCAACAAGCAAAAGCTTCATTTGGAGGACAGTGCTTGTCTCCAGTTCTGTCAATGGGAAAGATTCAGCTTAGAAATTTCATCACTGAAATCTGGAAGATCTGAAATCAGAAAACATAGTGCTATTAATAAGTTAAGCCCCATTCTAGAAGATGGATTGCAAAGATCCAAATGATCTTGAAGCACTTATCATCAACAATCATCTGCTTACAATGAAGAGAAAACCAACCTATGCTCCTGGGGCCTCATTTATAAACGTTGCGTACACACAAAAGAAGCCGTACACCAGTCTCTATGCAATAATTGGTATTTATAAAAAGTAAACTTGACGGGAAAATGTGCGGTCCTTCAAGCAAGCTCTGACCCAGGCGTACGCACAAAACCGGGTGAAATGAGAAATGGTGACACCGTCGGCAGATGGAAGAAACATGTAAAAGTGTGTGAAACTGTAGACCGTTGTGTAAAAGAAATGGCAATACTGGCTCTCATAAATAACATGAAGACTTCACAAAGCAAGTCTTACAATTAACAGCCTACATGAACACCCGTTTGATCAATCTGCAGTGTAAAACAAACAAAATCAAACGAAGATAACAACAGAAATGCAAATTAACACATATTTGCAAAAATAAAAGTGAAATATGTTCTGCAACAATAATTACTGCATGTTATGCAATTCATCCTCAACACATCTGTAGCTTGTCAGATGCAATCAAATGGATGGTAATAAAATGTAATGCCATCACAATGCGTAATGACGTAATGCTTAATGCAACCTTTTGCCACTCAAGTGCCTTTTGTGGCATTAATGCCCACACTGTGCCCTCCAAACAACATTTTACTCCTCTTTTCCACCTCGCCAATGATAATTTCTACTTCACATTGAGTGAAGTTACGTTTCTTGGTTTTCCTCTCTGTGTCTGCCATGATTTCGCAATCGATGAATATTAACTGGTGGGCGTTTCACGGACTATTTATGGGCAACTATGGGCGTGACATGAAGCCGCGCTACATTTAGAATTGATTGTGATTTATTAAGGGAAAACTGCGTAGGATGTGCGTGCGCACAGTTTTATAAATCTGAATATTTCTGTGCGTACGCACATCCTATGTTTCATCCGTACGCCACTTCTGACGCAAATCCTAGTCAAAGTTTTATAAATGAGGCCCCTGGTCTTTTTGAGAAATCAGATCAGTATGTAAGAAGAAGGTGGAAACAAGTACAATACCTTTCATCTCTTTTTTTTTGGAAAAGATGGATAAAAGAGCACTTGCCTTTGTTAGAGAAAAGGCAAAAATGGACCAAAGAGAGACGTAATCTTATGCCGGGTGATACTGTACTCATTGCAGATTCTACAGCCCCATGCAATTCTTGGACTCATGGAAACTTTCCCAGATAAAAAGGGTTTGGTTAGATCTGTACGAGTTCAAATCAAAACAAACACAATAGTAAGACCAGTAACAAAACTTTGTATTTTTCTTTGTACATGCACGTAAGGGTTTACAAGTTTAAACAACAAAACTTTTAAGCAACGTAAGCACATTGTGCAGTGCGACGTAAGCGTGTTTTCTGCCTATGTAGAGCTTCCCAAATATGTAACTTCTGAGGCTCCATTTCAGTTAGTATGCTGCCTTGGATACTAAGTAGACAATAGATAGCGATGCAGTTCACTAGATTTTTAAACTGAGCCAATTTGAGCAGCACATGTTGAGACCAACCCTATGAAAAGAGAGTATATATGGACACTGAAGCTTCTACATACTCTCTAGTGGTTGCCATTCAGCAGAGATTGGAAAGGCCACATGAAAGATATAAGCGCAGTTGAAACCCGAGTGTTTGGCAGCAGTATGACATCTCAGTATTATCCCACCAGTATTTTTACTAATTACAACCATGTTGTGTTTGAAGACACACTTGACTTCTCTTCACTGTGTGTCACAATACCAGATGAGACCAACACACACAACAACTCATATGGAGTGAAGCCAGCTGAAAAAATATGACATTTATGACCCTACACTAAAAGCCTGAGGGAGGGCCACTTTTCAAAGTTCATTGGGAAGATTAAGCTATTTTTTATTTACTGCTAGAAGCTGTATGCGGCTTTAATGTTCTGCACTGATCCATCGATTTTGGTCACAAGAGTTTTAAAGATCTTGTTATTTTGTGCAAGCTGTCAGGAAAGCCACAGAGAACAGACACATGACTTGATGTTACCAAATGCAACCCTCATAAAACCAACAGTACAATACTCCAGAGGGGACAGGCGTAATTACTTAAATCTGCCACTGAAGTATGTGTACAGGCCTTTTTGGTCAGTTTAGACCCTAAAAATATCAGCGCTGTGTTTCAAAAACTGATGCAGATCCCAAACACTGACTCTGATTGATGTTGACAAGCTGAGAGTCACAAGAAAGATCCTGCTAGCCTAATGGCCCATTCACACCAAGGATGATATTATAGCAAAACAAGTAAGATCTAGTTCTAAAAATAATTCTAAATATAAATACTTTTATAGAAAATTCTATTAAAAAAAAAACGTTATAGGCCTACTTGTTACTTTTGAATGTTTTCGGAACATTTTGAAACATTCCCATAATGTGAAATGATCAAATGAAAAAAAGCTGTGAAAACATTTAAACAACTGGATGTTTTAAAAGTTCAGAGAACATTCAAAAATAACGTTTTTATAACTTAGTGAGAACATTAGAAAAACATTTTTGGAACATATTTTTGTTTACTGGAATTTGTCATTCTGTTTAAGACTTCATCACATTAGCATTCCATGCTAGCATCCAAAACAGAACATTTGCCACGTTTTAAAAAGTATCCCAGAATCACCTTTGCAGGATCATGAAGGACAGAAGAAAAAACTTCTTTGTGAAAAGGAATAAAGCTCAGTGCAAAAAAACCAATGCCAGGAGCCTCAGTTTACAGGGTTTGTTTACTTCCTTTTTCTATTTCTTTTCCATTCTTAAATGACAGACTTCAACTTGCCTAGACCGCAAGCAGGAAATACATTTGTGTCCAAAAAATGCACATGCGATAACAGTCCTGATGCATTGTGGGATGTTACATAAAACTTTTAATGACTCCTATAGGAAGGCGCCGCCCGCTGTTCAGAGGGAGGAACAGAGAGATGAGGTAAGGACAGGAGACGTGTTTAAGATCCTCTCGGTGTAAACCTGCCAGGCTTTGGGCTTCCTGCTAATAAATTCTAGTCTGTGGCGTAAATGTTTAAAAGCTGGTATTTAAAATGTCACATTTTGAAATCTTTGTATTCTCCCTTGTGTGTCTGTGTTTTTAACTATCAAACACTGAACCCAAGGTGAGCTTAAGGTGTGGCCTACTTTTTTTTCTTTTCTAAAACATCTTATACTGTGAAATTTGATATCGCAATTCTGCATTATGTGTTTTATAGTCCTTGCTGTGAAGAGGTTACACTGGCAGGACCTCAGATGTGAAGAGACTTGGCTAGAAGAGAAGTAGCCGTCCTTAACTCAACCACACCTAGGACAACCTTAAATATCCAGAACATTCCCAGACATATATAGTTAATGAATTTAACAGTGGCATGCGGTCAGACCTTTCCAACCTAAAAAAGACTGTAGATTCAAAAGCTGCCTTTATTTCACCCTTTCAAAAAAAGACATGCATTTAATAAATAAATAAAATATAAAATGACAGTATACAGCTTAAAATTACACTCAAGATTATCTATTGTATAAGCTCTGTGATGATTGGCAATAAGAACTGTACATTATGAGTGAGAGTACTGCATGAACTTCCAAAATATGCTTATTCTGAATCGACCAGCGAAATGACAGAAAATACCACCATTCGCATCTCTTATTTGCACTGTGTGGGTTAATATTTGAGGTTCTGCACCTTAAAGTTCATTATCTCAAAGAAGAGGTTATGCGCTTAACATAAAATACTGAATGCATGCATATGTTTTATTCACACTGCTTCCTGGCCCAGATGGGAAGACACTGCATTTGCTCACATTTTCCATGGTATAGTGAGTCATCTCCACATCTGTCCAGCTGTCTGTCTTCATTCAGAAATTAATAATGGCCTTATATGACTGTGAACGATCTAAATGTTCCCAGGCAGAGAGGAGAGAGAGAGACAAGAAACCTACAGTAAGAAAAAATATCATGCTATCTGGGAATAGCAATTGTCAATAGGCAACTGTTTGCTGGAACATCAGAACTCTATTGCATGTCTACAAATCTACAAAGAGACTTTGTAGGGGTCATGACATAAGTGCTTAAAAAATTACTTGACCTGTTAAGGTTGAAGAGTATGATGTACCATAAAAACATAGTGTAACTGTCAGACCTCATATACTGTATGTCATAAGTACATCTTTTCGCTGTCCAAAAGCAGCTTTCTCCATTGAAGGCCAATGCATTCTGACAGAATAAGAGTTTTTGCAAGCAACATTGCAAAGTAGATCTTTTGCCAGTGATTTTTGGGAGGTTTTTATATTTTGGCAATATTATTTCTGTGCCCGCTCAATTTCACATCAAAGGGTTTGGAACCCTTCAGGTTTTGTCAGTGCGAGTAGACAAAATGACCAAAATAGCCATTCATAATATGCACCAGCAGTCACAGTTAATGAAATTCAAGATGCACAACCAGTGGAACCAAAACACAATTGCATGTGGCGTCTGAACCAGTCGCAGATCAGAACTCTTTAAGGCTGCTATATATGGAAGTGACCGCATGAGATACATGGATGTCTGTATTGCAGTTTTGCAAATGATTATGTGGATTATTGTAACTTCCACTGCTCTTTTATGTTAGTGCATATGCAAGATGGCTTCAGAAATGTTGAGCCAAGAGCCTTCATAGACGGTTATACCCGAACACACTGCAGACACAAAGAGTCGCAGCCAGAAGCTGTCACACGTGAGGCTCATGTCCGAGTTTGTTCTGCTGAAGTCTGTTGTTCAGATTAGCGTAGCAAATGTGATCAACATCTTTAATATGATGCAATATGCTTGTTTTTTCTACAAACAATTTGATTTGACTTTGAGTTGACTGCTTGTGGTAAGTCAAGCCAAATTTTTTGCGGATTTGGGCCGATCTCTTTCTGCCTTTGGTGGTCTGTGTTATGATGAAGAAATGAAACGGTAGTTCTAGTCCTATTACTGGAAACCTGATCAACAGCAGACGCTCACGTTTCTTGTCCCCTGTTCTCGCCCGCTCTGGGACGTCGTAAGTTTGTCCAAACTCGCGCGCTGCCTTTGGAGGAGGAATGTAAACATGCACATGTCTGAAGACTTCCTGTTCAAGCTGCAATCTTGAACTATATTCCTTTAAATAAAGCAATCAAGAGACACTATCAACATTGTAGTGTTACAACATCAACATGCCATAGAGGTGACACTGTTATTACGTCAGACCATATGTGAAGTTGACCCGCTGAAGTTTGGGCATTGTCCTCTAACGAGACCCTACATGGGTGTTTATAATAGAACGGCCATCCTTCAGTGAGAAAAATGGAAAATTATTCAGTGTTTTCACATTAGCTGGCTTTCCTGTTTATGTTGGGGCACTCTGTGACGGTGAGCAGGGTAAGGCCAGGCTTTGATCAGGGCTTATGCAGGGAATGGGGTGATAGAAGGGGGCATTGAAGGGGCTCTGGCCCCTGAGGGCCCCACAGTGCAGCTCAAAAGCCCTCAGAATTTGGGTCATGTCTTGGCCCACATCCTACTGAGGCTCATTTCCTGCAGTTTGATCATGACGAAAGAGAGGGTCTCGTGTCGAGGAAATGTGCTTTGGATCTGGACTATCAAAGCAGCATTTGGTATACAACAGTCAACCTGTATTAATCCAACCTTTTGCCTAATACAAGCCTAATACAAGCCTAATACAAGCCTAATACAAGCCTAATACAAGCCTAATACAATCTGAGTTCGGTAGGTCTGAGTGGATTTACTGAATCAGTTTATTGTTTAAAGGAACAGTTTAGTCAAAATGAAAATGTCACCCTTATGAGTAAATGATGACAGAACAATTTTTCGGACAAACTCTTAATAAAATGACCATCACATTTTGGGAAATATGATGTAGGACAGATTCAATTTATTTTGCAAACAATGAAGAGAATTATACATTTGTTCTGCAAATGTTTTAAGAATTGTTTACATGTATTATTTGTATTGTTTCTACCCTGCATGTGTTTATAATTGTATTGTCTTTGGTGTAATATTGAATTTTATTGTGTGTTAATATTCATAATTTTACTTGTATCTCTTTGGGTTTGAGAAAAGTGCATGAATACAAATGTATTAGTAGTAGTAGTAACATCAGAGGTCGCCTTAGACTTCCGCATTGTCCGTCATGTTGATGGAGAGGGTCGTAATAATTCCTTCATAATCTTTTATTGCCGTCATTTTAATTTTCATATTTTGTGATAATAAGCGATTAAATAGGCTTTTTTTGTTCACATTTTAATTTTTATACACAAATAAACAAGACAAGCATATTTATAGGCTAGACTATGCATTTATTTATTTATATAAGAAAAAGTTGAACAAAGGCTGTTGGTCCCTTTTCAAGTTTCATCACGAATGTTTGTCCAATAAATCGCAATCAGCTTTGTGCTTGGTTGCTTTAAATATGAAACCAAGTCTCAGCTTTCAAATTCTGTCCATTTTGTCCCAAAATACAAATAATAAATCGTTTTGGCGCTCTTTGATGTTGCGCGTGAGATCTGTATTAGCGCCTCAGTTCAATTGAAGTGGAGAGTGAACACGTTCATTCTTCCTCTTTTCTACGTTACAGAACGAAATAAACACGAATAATCATCAGAAAATATGTTGAAAGATCCCGTCCAACTTACCGAAATCCGTATCATGTCTCTCATGTAATCGCTCAATCAGTGTTTCAACTGCAGAAAAGCGCCAATAAAACAGCTTGTAAACAATGCCACGTAACATAACATAACATAAAAAAGTAAAAAAAAAATAAAAAAAAAATGACGGACACCATTCAGATATTTCAATTTCCATATAAAATAGGCTAAGAAGTCCGCCAAAGACAGAAAATCTCCCCTTGCGACCTCTGAGTAATATATCATTTAAAAATGGCAATTCAGCCTATCATCTGTTTTTACAGTTTAGATAGATAGATAGATAGATAGATAGATAGATAGATAGATAGATAGATAGATAGATAGATAGATAGATAGATAGATAGATAGATAGATAGATAGATAGATAGATAGATAGATAGATAGATAGATCCAAATTCAACTCCAGTAGTGTGAAAATTCACCTGCCATTAACATTTCTAAGGGCTTATAAATACTTATTATTTCTGCCATGAAACTGTATTTATTGGAAATATATATTTTGTCCTTAGCCTATGACAGTGGGAATTATTATTTCACTTATTTCACTTATTTAATTTCAACGTCTAATTCGAGTCTGAAGTTTCTGAGAGACAAAGAGTCAAGTCTTTAAACACTTTTTTTTTAAAAATATTCTATTTAAAATCATATTTACAAAATATATTATAGTCAAAACTACATGACCTATTGGAAGAATTAATTACCAATAGCATAGAAGTATATGTAAAAATAATAATTTTAAGGAGGCTCCTTCATATTTACAGTTAAACAACGCAAAAGTTAAAAAACGCAAAAGTTTAGGTAAACTTATGATGGCAATCTTTCCACTGAGGTCAAAGTTACATGAGGCGACAGATGTTTTCTTTAGTAAATCATAGTATGTCTTTGATTTGAATCACACATGGCTCATTACATCAGTGGTGTCAGGCTATCATCCTTTTAGTGTTAGGCTACTATAATAATGTTTATTCAGCATCAACTTTATATTGCAGCTTCTAATAAAGTTACCGGCCAACTGGCTTGGCACATGTTAATTCTGAACCCAGTGCGCACTTTACTATGATCCCTGGCAGGTCTCTTCTTTTAAGGGTCACATCTTTCATTTATAAACATGCTTGCTGGCCCATTTTCTTCCATTCACCCACTTGTCAAAACTAAAGCATTGCCGGATTGTGTAATGTGCAAACCAGCTGTGAACGGTTAAATCTAGGCATGTGTGTGGTGAAAATGTACACTTTCAAGTTTAAAACGAGAAATAAAAGGTTGGCACTGAAGTTTGAAGAGCCTGGCAGTGGTCTGAGTGGATTTTCGGAGGGTTTGTGGGTATGTGTGCATTTTCTGAGAGAACAGTATAAATGCAGTATCTTAGCAATAGTGAATGAGAAATTCACCCGAAATCTATATTTACAAACAGTATTTCCACAAACATGACTATTTGACCCAGATAGCACATTTAGACCCAATGATCACAGAGAACAGCCACCTCTCTCCCCCTAGTGGCAGCATCCAGTGTAATTCTCGGTTTCTCTCTTCACACTAGGTCTGGTTTATTTCATTTAAAGGCTGAAGCAGGAGGAAGGCGTCCACTTTGGTATGTTCCATTACATATGTCCAATAAATATTTATATGAATAACATTTTTATCAGAGTCCAGGAAGCACCAGAGCTCACGGTGTGTCTTTTGCTTCCTGATAATGAAGATTATGTGGTGGTTCTCCATTGTCCCAAATGTTGTTTTTAGTTAAGAAAAAGGAATGTCAGCGATCTTACATTTGTATCCCTGCTCTTCAGTATTTCTACACAGGGTGGTTGTCTAACAGTGCTTTTCCAATTTAGGAGTGAAGAAACCCTTTCTCCAGCTCTCATGTGACAAACACTCTCTTTTAAAAGATACAAACCAGATCTTAATAATAAGAAGGACTTTGCCCCTCATGAAAAAGACAGTACTTTTAAAAATAGTAGGCTACTTATTACAGAAATAATACACTTTAAAGTATATACTTCAGTGTTAGCTGAATGAAATGCTTTCAGACACAAGCATAATTGCATTGCAATTAAATTACAATTTATTTCATACATTGTAATTTAATTGTTTAAGATTGCTATTTTGTATAAGTAGGACTTACATATATCTTTTAATGCAATTTACCAAAATAACTAAAACATACTTCATGTAATTCTATTGAATTTCTGTAATTTCTATTGAAACTTGAGTAACACTTTATTTCGATAGTCCACTTTAGACATTAAACTAACTCTCACTAGAGTATTATAGACCGTCTGCTTAATATCTGCTAATACTTTATTTTGATGCTCCACGACAGACATTCTACTCACTATAAGTAACTTTGCAACTTCATGTAAGCTATTCTAACCCTAAACCTGTATCCAAGGTTGGGGAGTAACGGAGTAGGCTACATGTAACGCGTTATGTAATCAGGTTACAAAAATCTGGTAACTGTAATTTTGTTACAGATACGTCAAAAAAAGAGTAATCAGATTTAACTCACATTTTGTTAAAAAAAAATATATACATATATATATATATATATAAAAATATATAGTATCCCTCTAATCCCTGGACACTGCAGATAATCCGCGGCTTGGGCGGGCCAAGTAGCCTAATACAAAAATAACATTTCAATTTATATTGCGTGGGTCGCGGGTCGGTAAGAGATAAATTATTAATGTGTTGATTTTAATAAAGATAAGGAACTCTCATTTCACGGTAACGCAACAAATGCGTTCCATTACACTTCAAATTGCGCAAGTTTAAATAGCAAATTGAAAATAGCCTACGGCCAATGGAAACACGTCAATTTCGCAAAAACTCCAATACATAGCAAAAAAGTGTTTCCACTCGCATGAGGTGTTTTTCAGGAAATTTGAAAAAGGAATATTTCGCAAAACTGCAATAGAAACAGCTTTTTCGCATTTAGGCTACAGGTCACCTGGCGTAAGTAACAGTCGATCATTCTTTAAAGATTGCGCAGTTCTTTAGAGTTCTTTATTAAACTCATAAAAGACCAAATGATTACGGGAATACTGGATTCAAAGAACAAAGAAATGCCACAATTTATCTAACCTTGAAGCAGATATGAGGGAGAAACACCCAACATACGTGCCGCTCCAAGTATAGGGTTTTTTTACTTGCCATAATGCTTGGATAACACATAAGTTCTCGTTCATTCAACTTTCGACCTATAACCCATGTTGAACTTGCAAAAACTACAATCAAATCTGAGATTTATCAACGGCAATCGGGAGAAAGAGACAAATGTAGCCGTCCAGCTCCATAGACTCCCATTCATTTTGCACTCGGGCGATCGCCCCCAGTGGACCTCTGGTGGAACTACAACCACAATTCGGTCCAATAGGACTTAATAGGGAGTGGCCTGGCTTTCCGTAGACGGGCTCTGGATATACATAAACCCATAGACACATAAATACATAGACACCCTATTGGCTGCTGGAGCGTACGTCAACGGCGCCGCCATATCAAGGAGGGCAACTTGCCCATACCTCTCATTTAGGAATTGAGAAAAATGCCCGTTTCGTGCGCTGCTTGGGGCTGTACAAGTCGCCACACAATTGAAAACAGGTCTCTGGGAATTACCTTTCACAAACAAGACTGAACATTTTTTTCTGGTTGTATTTGGTAATTATATAACTAGTAATAGTAACGTACACCACGTGCAAACCACTGAAATCGGCTGATAAATGTAAACGTTATTATTGTTTTTATCCAGGAAAACCGCAGCTCACCCGTTTACTTGCATTTGTTCACAGCGCAGTCTTGCCCTCCGCAAAATGGCGGACGCGTTGACGTATCGCAGCAACGCTCCAAAGCGGCCAATAGGGCGTCTATGTATTTATTATGTCTATGCATAAACCTACCAACATCCGTTACCATGATTTTGAGAATGACTTATCGCGAAAGAAAAAAAAAAAAAAGATAACATTGGTTAATGGAAATTTATGCCGTCTTTTCACAATATTTTTCATCGACATTTAGAAAATAACACAAAAGTTTTGCACAAATCTATAATGGAAACGCAGCTTCTTTTACTTTCGTTTTCAACGACACTATATCTCTTCAGGGAAAACCAATCAAGGAAAACACATGCCTAGAGCACCTCCTAGTGGTCATTATATAAAACTATAAAACTACATTATTGCTTAATATCTTAATAGCTTTATAAGATACCAAGGCTTAGCAGAAATGATTCAGATCACATTGCAGGTTTTGCAAATGTCTGCACTGGCACAAATGGCACTTTCCCCTCTATCATAAAAGTAACACCCACTCACATTATTGATAAAACTTCTTGAGAGAAAAAGCGCAGGCCTTGCCGTCGCGTCCGCCATTTCAGGCAGCATTCTCCCCTTTGTGGCTTTGAGACCTGAACTAATAGATGGTTTCAGCGCTGGCGGGGTTTGATGAAAGCAAACGTGAGCAGACAGGGAGTGGATTGTTCATTCATATGAGGAGCAGTTGTGTTAAAAGTGTAGGCGCCTTGTGAAGCCCACACATAAACAGAATGGACTCGAGTGGAAAGCGCTGTAAAGGAGGGTCTCTAGTCAGGCGTCTTGTTTCTGTTCCCCTCTCCTCCCTCTACCTTCGCCATAATTCAAAATCCCTCCATCAACACATCCTTAATGACTCCGCTCCGCCCATACCCGTTTATCTGCCCTCCATCTCTGCGCCAGCTTACGGCTCGCATGGAAGGCTCTGGGTGTGAGCATTTAAAGGCATTACTGAAGAAAGTGAGAGAGATGTGCCATAGGTCACACAAACATTTTTTTTGTTTCTTCTGGGTGTTACAAAAATACACTCATTTTTGTAGCGTGTCAGTATGTCAATACGCATGTGTTCGTACAACTCTACGAATTGTTGTGTTTTTGTAGCGGTGCGTTGGAGAGCGCGCTCTTGGTCGAGGGGGTTTATATGAAGTAATGAGGTTTAGCAGGGGGTCTGGGGCCTTAATGAAAGTTAAGATTACTGGGCTTTCAGCTGGGAGGGGTGTGAAATGAATGCTGGGAAACTTTGGCCCAATGCTCCACTGTGAGTCAAGGGGAAAAAAGCAATATATTCACACTTTTCTCTCAGTGTCAAAAAGCCCTCCTGAATGTATTCTAAAATGTATTTTAATATGTTTAAACAGTAACTCTTTCTTCTACGTACAGGTCATTAGCACATACTTTATCTCACTATCATCTTTATCACATGGCACATCGCTGCTCTCCCATTGGTGCATCACATCTCTAGCGCTTATATTATATTGCGGGTCAAGATAATATGTTTTTTCTTCAAGTTTTGCGAATTTTTGTGTGCCGACACTTGTAAAACGAAACGTGAAAGTAAATCACAATTATGATGTTTGCGTGTCAGTTTGACCCCTCATTTTTTCCCCATGTGTTTTGCAATTTACTTTTACAATTTTGCATTTGGCAGATGCTTTTACCCAAACAAACTGAATTGAGGGCGTAAATGTTTATAAGTTCAAGCATGTTAATTTAGCTGGGAAACAAACCCATTATCTTGTCGTTTGAGAAATAGTTACAATACTGTTAATAATATTAATCAATTAATTAATTAATATTAAAAAGAGATGTTTTGAAAATCATATGTTCTCATGTTTATTTATTTAGTTGTAGGCTGAGAAATATGTTTTTTTTTTTTACCAGATTTTTTTTTATTAATTTTAATTCATTTTTTTAAAGAGTGTGATTTTTGGTGAATTGTCTTATATCCAAAATTCCAAATAGGGTTCATTTGACCCGCACCATAAAAATCATACCCAGATTTGAAACCTAATACAAAGGCTAAAGTTGACCTCTGCTCAGCTTCGTGACTTGCTAATACTGTTGCTAAAGTTAGCATACATTTTTACATTTTTAGTTAAAAGTTAGCAACTCTTGTTAAAAATGAAAGACTTTGTCGTTGCTATGTGTCAATGGTTGTTTGATCTGCCACAGAATAAAATAATTTAAATGATAGGCTAACTTTTTTCTCACAATTGCGATTATTTCAAAATTTAAACTTTTTTTCTCCGAATTGCGAGATATAAAGTCAGAACTGGGGGATATAAACTCGCAATAGCGAGAAATCAAGTCCAACTCTTAGAGAAAAAAAAAGACTGACTTTTTATAAACTCACAATTCTGACTTTATAACACACAATTTTGTTGTTTATCTTAAATTGTCTGAATAACCCCGCCTCCAGCAGAATCTCATTGGTCCAAAATCACACTGTAGACTATACTGAAAATCAAATATGCTCTGATTGGTTGTGATGTACAATGTGCCAATCTTTCAGGGTTTTTTTTCTATATTATGAATGTATTCATTTATGTTGCTCTGAAATGGGAGAATTTTATCAACCAAAAACATCATTCACTCATCAAAACTATTATAGCCACGTAGATTTAAAATATTTAACAATAGAAGTTACGTTTTTTGTATTAAAAAAAGTACTTTATTACTTGTTACTAATTGTAAAAAAATTATGTTTGTCAGGAAGCAAAACAACAATATTTATCTACATATGGCTTACATATTTACTAAACCATTTTAATATGTAAAATATTTCTGATTGATGACGCAAACAAATCATTCAATTAGAGTTTGCAATCTGAGGCGTTTTATTGCAAACAAAAGTGGTTTAAGAAAAATAAAGAATCTCAAACAGACTCTTGGTGTTTAAAATCCTACTTTCTAAACCTAATGTTGAATAAAAAAATGTATCTTCATATGCAGCCAGAACATCTGTGTTTGTGAGTAAGGGTTTGTGGACATTTGGGTGTTCCCTACAGTACGCTCACATCTAGAGTTCCCATACAGGAGGTAATGATAGCATGTAAAATGATTTTACCCCCTCACCACAAATGTACACCAATTAGTGTAAAACACAGCAAAGAATTGCGTTTTAATGGGGTTATGAAAACATGGCTAATGAGCCCACCATCATACACATTTGTCTCTCAGCACCAGCACACAGATGGCTTCCAGTTCCCCAGAGATCCTCTCACCATCACCATCCAGACCTCATGACAGAGAGCCATTAATCAGCTGTCCACATCACTACACCACTAAACCAGGACCAATATAACCGTTTCTGTTGAGGTGAGTGATGTCACGTTTAGCCGACAGGATTCCTTGAACGTGTGCTGTGACACACACACACACACACACACACACACACACGCACACACACACACACACACACACACACACACACACACACACACACACACACACACACACACACACACACACACACACACACACACACACACACACACACACACACACACACACACTCTCGCTGTAATGTACCGTCTCACTGCAGCCGCTAGAGGGAGCGATTGCACAGCTAGAAAAAACAAGCCTATCATGGAATGACGTTAAAAAAAGTACATTTATTTATTCATTTTCACAATGAGTACATGTGCGTACAGAAAGAAAAAAAAATGTACAATAAGTAGCCTAAAATTTAAAACACTTCTGGACTAAATCATACTAAAATACTTGATATCTCTTCTGAAGACAAAGGCAGTGATATTCTTTAAAGGCAACATTATATTTTATATTTAATTTCTTCTATTTTCATTTTCGAAAGACATTTCAAGTCTTTTGTGGTGTCTCAAAACAATTCTTGTTTTATGGAATATTGCAGTAGGCTTATTTAAAATGATTTATCCGTGTACATTATTGTTTTTATTTGTAATATTGTTGTGAATGCATGTGCCTCCTAATCTTGAATCAGAATAACTTACATCTCTTCTCTGATGACGAGGGCGGGGCAACCTGTCACTCATATGAGATCCACCAATAGCAAACCACAACCACCCAATCATATACTGACGCTTTTGACATTTCGTCTACATCCAACGCACATGGCACCCTTTAGCGTCAATATGAGACGCAGATAGATATGGGCCAGAAGGCGCCTCCTAGTGGTCTAACCCTAACACTACCCCAGACCTAAACCTACCCATATCTATATTGAGCTAAAGGGTGCCATGTGCGTTGGATGTAGACGAAATGTCAAAATATGTCAAATATGACGCCCTAGGATGAGAATGCGTTGATTAGTTAGTGTCCACAAATGAGGGCCTATTATCAAATGTCATGAATCCTTGAATAATTTATGTTATTTTATATACTATGATTATGATTATGTTGTTATTATTATTAATAATTTAAATAAATACTCTTGAATGATCATCAGTGGGAAACGATACCTTTTGCAGCCGAGTGTGTATTCCAGCATCCATTGGCCCCGTCCCAAATGAACCCTAAGCCCTCGCAATCACTTTCTGTTCATTTGAATTGAATTGAAATGATACGATTCATTGATTACAGGGCCAGCACTCAATAATGTTGAAATTAGTTTGAACAACTTAATTTTTTTGAGTAATCAAAAACTCAATGTAGTTTGTTGATTGAACATGATTTTAGTAGAAGTTGTCGTAACTCAAAAAGATTGATTTTTTTTAGCCCAAACATTTGTTTTTTAATATTTCATACAAGTTTTTGTCACAGCTTGTCAAAGCTCATATTTGCCACAGCATATCCAGTAACAAAACGTTAATTTATTATTTTTGAAAATTAAATTAAGTCATATTTGCAAATATTTCCCTGTTTCACAGAGGAGGCTTAAATGATTAGTTCACTTTTAAAAAAACTTTTGCTGATAATTTACTCACCCCCATGTCATCCAAAATGTCTATGTCTTTCTTTCTTCAGTCGAAAAGAAATTAAGGTTGATGAAAACATTCCAGGATTTTTCTCCATATAATGGACTTCAATGGGACCCAAACGATGCAAGGTCCAAATGACAGTTTCAGTGCAGCTTCAAAGGGCTTTAAACGATACCAGACGATGAATAAGGGTCTTATCTAGCGAAACGATCCGTCGTTTCAAAAATAAATAAAAAAGTTTAAGTTTTATAAGCACAAATGCTCAATTATGCACAAATGCTCAATGCTTCAATTACGTTGAAAAGGTCACGCTTCTTGACATTTGTGGAAGTACAAATTGAACGTGCAAACAAAGTTGTAACAATTCCCCTTACACAAAATAGCAAGGGAACAATACATCACGCAAAACATAAGGTAACGGGCGGATCTGATACCTGCTGGGGTGATTACAGCCAATGGCCTGCTTACTTTCGTTAAACAACCCCTACATAAACCGTATAAATAATCGATCAGCACTTGAATACACTCAACATAACTATACATTAACGAAAAAGTCCACATTAGCAGGTTTCACAACGTGTATTTAAAGATATACCAGGTTTATATTGCATCGGGCAATACACAGTAGACGCTGGAGGCACGGCCGCACTCCGACACAACAAACAAGCATATTGCAAACATTATCACAATTCCCCACACACAATAAACCCTCAAAACCCCAATGACCCAGCAGATTAAATGTTCATTCAAACAACCTAAAGAGTCCGGTTTGAATTAAGTGTCCTCCTCGACAAGAAGAAGAAAAAAGAAACGACTAGGTGAAGCGTGGCGAGACGCCGCAGTCCACAGTTAATACGCAACCTTGCCACAGTCTGTTTAGCCGATGGGATGATGTAGTAAGTCCAGGAAAAATCACGACATATAATCCATCAAAAAGAGTTTTTGTCCCTTTGTTGTGTTCCTCTGGCAAACATTACACAGAGCCCGCTAAACACGACCTCTTCCCCGGTTACACTCCTGAGCGCTCTAGAACAAGGCGAGCATTTGTGCTTATAAAACTTAAACTTTTTTATTTATTTTTGAAATGACCGATCGTTTCCGACCGATCGAGATAAGACCCTTATTCATCGTCTGGTGTCGTTTAAAGCCCTTTGAAGCTGCACTGAAATGGTCATTTGGACCTTGAACCGTTTGGGTCCCATTGAAGTCCATTATATGGAGAAAAATCCTGGAATGTTTTCATCAAAAACCTTAATTTCTTTTCGACTGAAGAAAGAAAGACATGGACATCTTGGATGACATGGGGGTGAGTAAAATATTAGCAAAAGTTTTTTAAAAGTGAACTAATCCTTTATGTTTGAGCAGTTTTAACTGAAAGCATCATGCACTGATATATCTTAAAATATTTCATTGTTTTGTCTCACGATGCACATCAGTAATGTTTTTTTTTCTTCAAGGGCATGTTTATAAAAGCTACTTAAATGTCCTAATTAAAGAAGGCCTAATCCTGGCTTAATCTAAGCCCTGTCTGTGAAACATGGCCATAAAGTCTTAAAAAATCTAAAGCTATTACGATTTTAAAGGTCCATCCACACAAAGAATGATAACGATAACTCAGTAAAGTCAGTATTCTGGTTGGCTGTCAATGTTTTTATCATTCATAAGCTGATTTTTTTTTTAAAGATTCCAGCAATATCGTTTCTCTGTGTTGTCATCGATACAGCTGTGATTATTGCTATTTTACATGCTGTGAACCGAGACCTTTAGGCTGTGCTTTTTTTTCAATTAGGTCATTTACTTTTTAAAATGATTAAATGTTTTTAATCACTATTTAATGTACATTATTATTTAATTTAAGTGTTTATTTAAAAATGCACCCTTTCAGTCTATTAAAGCAGAACTTGGTAACCTTTTTAACTTAATAAAGCTGTCTAGAAATCATTTGGATGGTTAAACAACCTGTTCTGGTGATATTGGTGACTTTACCAGCTCCCCCCAGCGTTCCCTGGTGTAAAATCAACCTTGCAACTTGGGGACCATAGACATAATAAATACATAGACGCCCTATTGGCCGCTTTGGAGCGTTGCTGCGATACGTCAACGCGTCCGCCATTTTGCGGAGGGCAAGACTGCGCTGTGAACAAATGCAAGTAAACGGGTGAGCTGCGGTTTTCCTGGATAAAAACAATAATAACGTTTACATTTATCAGCCGATTTCAGTGGTTTGCACGTGGTGTACGTTACTATTACTAATTATATAATTACCAAATACAACCAGAAAAAAATGTTCAGTCTTGTTTGTGAAAGGTAATTCCCCGAGACCTGTTTTCAATTGTGTGGCGACTTGTACAGCCCCAAGCAGCGCACGAAACAGGCATTTTCCTCAATTCCTAAATGAGAGGTATGGGCAAGTTGCCCTCCTTGATATGGCGGCGCCGTTGACGTACGCTCCAGCAGCCAATAGGGTGTCTATGTATTTATTATGTCTATGTTGGGGACTACCATCCCGGCAAAATAAAAATCGGAAGTCTCGTGAGAAGCGAGACGAGAACGAGAGAAACACGAACTGCTTTACGGCAATTCAACACACACACACACACACCTCAATACTAGCTAGAAGTAATAAGCTGAGTAATACAAGCGACGATGGATAATGCACATGTTCCAGCGAAAAGACAGAAGAGACGGTTATCGGCGGAGGAGGTGAAAGAGAGGAAAGAACGTTTTGACCGTGCCAGGGACCGCTCAAGAATCAACATTGGTCGTGCATTCACTGAGTGTCATAAATGTTTTATACTTAATTAGATCGACTAACTCCTTTATGATCTACAATTGTTCAATAATAACAGGTAAAACACAGTCATTGTAACTTATAATTTATTTATTCTACTTTATAAAAAAATGTAACTTGAGCATTGTCTGCACGATTAACGTTATAAACTAAACTTTCCAATCACAGTTCCATTGAAGGTAAGTTAGGCTATAATTATGAGGATAATAATAAGCTGTAACGTTAACATTTGCTAGCTTTATCCACACAACCCCTGTTACGTTTTATAGTTGATAACAGAATAAAAAATGTACATGTCAATGTTCTATGATAATGTGTATGATGTATTACCCACCTCGCTAGACATAGCTCCGCAAGTAAAGTTGGCCGGCTCCGATTATAACAAATGCTCGTGAAACGGGGAGAAGGGTGCCGCAAGTGAGTTTTTTACGACAGTGTTGGGAAATATACACCCCACAGCTGTAGGGGGAGCTCGTGGGGAAAAAATGCAACAACAAAAGTGAAAATCAGCTAAGAAGTCTAGAAGTTGCCGAGTTCTGCTTTAAGTCTAACACATTCAGAGTTTTTGGTGAATGGATCATGAACTCTGTATGAATACTGTAAAATTATGTTAAATATTCTATTCATCATCTCTGACAGGGAATGTGTATTGAATTTTACTCAGATTAATTTTTATTCCCAGCAAAGGTTAATGTGAGGTTTAAACTGGCTTAGGTTGGCCAAACAATGCATTGTTCACATCTGGATCAGGACATTTGAATGCTGTGTAATTTGCCAAAAAGAGACTTGGAAGGAGAATAAGGCCAGGCGGCATCAGTTAGCCGTAATGTATGGGATGGCTCACTGCAAATGTTTAACACTCATCATATTCTTATAGTCCCATAGTCATCTGATGAATTAATGCCCACCGTACTGGCTGGAGTTCGGGTGATTCATCATCTTCAAAGTGGAAGAAAAAGAGCTACTGCACAGTAGAGACGCAGCTTTGGCCAGCGTGTCATTCTCTTCACTGGCCCAGAGACACACTGAGAAAACAAAGAGAAAGAAAGATTTCTCCAGTCCTTTTCTGTCCCTCCCTCTTCCTTCAGGAGTGAAAAATAAAGAGAGCTTTGTCTGATTTTCTCTTTTTCTGTCTGGAGTGAGAGGTCGGACTCTGCCGGGAAGTCATCGGGATTCGGGAGACGGCGCATGCTCAGCCCGAGATCCACACGTCTCTTTCCCATAATCTCTCCCGAGAAGATCCCATCATGCTGATTCAAGGGTCAACCTTGAGGACAATCTTGCCTCTGTCCTGATCCAGTGCACCAGCTCATGTGACAATGAGTCCTCATATTTGCAAAGACTGAGCATGAAGCGGCACACTCACAGAGAGCGTCTTTTTGGCCAACACAATAGTCTGAACCTTTGGCATTTCTGTTTTCTAATTGGTCCTGTGCTGAGTGGCCAGACGACATGATGTTTCTGGCGCCTTCTATATTCGCTTAATCAAATGATTTGAATCTCCAGCGTGGAAAACCCCGCATTCTGCTCTAGAAACACTCACAGCTTATAGATCCCTCTTAAATCATTGGAATTCTTCTTGGCATGTGGAATATGCAGCCACTCTGCAATAGTTTAACAATCCATGGTGTACATTTCCCTTGCCCACTACCTTAATGGTCCAGTGTGCACTGAACACCAACACAATGTGCTCAAAACCAACAGTGGGCAGCTGTGGGGCAGATGTTCTCACAACACATTTCGGTCACACTTTATTTCAATAGTCCACTTTAACATTCTAACTATAAGTTAGGGTTAGGGCAAACATAAGCTTACATACTGTAGTTGCAAAGTTACTTATAGTAAGTAGAATGTCTGTTGAGGAGCATCAAAATAAAGTGTTAGTCTAATACTTGCTCAGAATGAGAGTTAATGGACATGTAGTTGTACAGTTACTTATAGTTAGTAGAATGTGTAAAGTGGACTATTGATCTAAATTGTTACCCCCATTTTAACACTTCAAGATAGGGCAGACAATCTTTGGAGACCGAATGCAATGACTGGACGAACATTTTATGCTCTTACGGCTTCCACAGACGATATACAGTATACATATAAATTAATTTAGACCACTTAAAGGATTAGTTCACTTAAAAATTAAAATTTCCTGGTAATTTTCTCACCCGCACGTCATCCAAGATGTTCATGTCTTAATTTCTTCACTCAAAAGGAGTGAAGGTTTTTGAGGAAAACATTCCAGGATTTTTCTCCATATAGTGGACTTCAATGGGGTCCAACGGTTTGAAGGTCCAAATAACAGTTTCAATGCAGCTTTAAAGTCTCTACACAATCCCAGCTGAGGAATAAGAGTCTCATCTAGCCAAACCATCGGTCATTTTCTACGTAAAGATCAACATTGATATACTTTTTAACCACAAATGCTCGTCTTGCACTAGCTCTGCGATGCGCCACGCATTACATAATCACGTTGAAAGGTCACGTGTGCTCCGGTTCAGAAAGGTAGGACGAAAAACTCCATCTAATTTTGTCCTCTAATTTCAAAATTGTCCAACATCGTTGTTTTACCTTTTATTTTTATTTTTTTGTAAGTAGCGTTTGACTTAGTTTTTGCACGTTCGCTTTGTAAACACTAGGTCGGTTCTTCCGCCTACGTCACGGTGACCTTTCAATGTGATTACGTAATGTGTGGCGCATCGCACAGGAGCATTTGTGGTTAAAAATATGGTTTTGCTAAATTAGACCCTTATTCCTCGACTGGGATCATGTAGATCTAAAGCCTCGTGTGGGCCTTTGAAGAACCTTCAACCTATTGGACCCCATTGAAGTCCACTATATGGAGAAAAATCCTGGAATGTTTTCATCAAAAACCTTAATTTCTTTTCGGCTGAAAAAAGAAAGACATGAACATCTTCGATGACGTGGGGGTGAGTAAATTATCCGGAAATTTTAATTCTGAAGTGAACTAATCCTTTAACTAAATTATTGCTATCAGGATGTGAAGAGACTTTGCATAACAAATAATTTCTGGAAAAAGTCACCTACTCTGCCTTTAAGGTCCGTCCAAGAACGATACTTATAAATATAATTTATGTAAGGGATAATGTGCATCCAGCCTGTTGTTATCTCAGAATAAACCCCTGACAGGGTGATGAGGACACAGACATGAAGCGGAGGGGTCTTGCATCAGCCCGAAGGGGGTTTATTCTGAGACAGCAACCGGCTGGATGTACATTATCCCGCTTATTACACGCTACTTGCCACATAATTAAATAATTAGACAAAAAATATTGATCTAAGTTGAAATATTTTATTAGCTCTTTAAACGCAAAACTTCTGCGGAGAGAGCAGTTTCAGCGGCAAGTTCAAACTAGACGGACATTCAAGAGATACGGTAGTCATTCATATCACTTTTACACAGCATTTCGCCACATAAATAATTATGGGGATAAGATTTATTGTTTTTCAGAGTAAGCTGTTTTAAAAATCATACCTGTTTGAATCTCATAATCCAACAGTGTACAAAACAACAGTCACGAAATGGCAGCAGCTGCGTTTGTATGAAGCAAGAGAGCGAGTCCATGATGGATGGCATAATTAAATAACTGGACACAAAATATTGATTCGACTGAGTTTTAATATTTTATTAGCTCACCAAATGCAAAACTTCAATGAAGAAAAACTATTCCTAGCAAGCGTATAGCGCTGCTGACTTCAGTGACCCGGATGAGCCTGTGTTTCTGTTTTCAGCGGCTGTTATCTGGGAACAACATACTGCTGGATAGCGCTATTGACCAATCAGAATCAAGCCTTGTAATAAATAATAACTTGTATTAGTGTCCTGTCATTGTAGGCTGTCATTGCTTTCATGCATTTTCTGAACTTTACTCAAGTCAATTTTCATAACGGAATCTTTACTTTAAGTATGACGACTGGATACTGTATACCAGTGATTTTCAATCTGTTAGATTCCATGGACTTTCAAATACAACCCTGTGTTTTACTATTTACATGGTAGGCTACTCCAAAGTGCTTTTTGTAAGTGTTGGTATTTCACGGTACTTCAGAAGAATACAGTGGTATTTTCAGGGTATGTATGGCAAGCCGTTTTGACTTGATATCAATTCTTGATATCAACAATTCAATTTTCACTTGTTAAAATTAGTACACATGAGCAGCGGTAGAAAGGGGGAGGAGGGTGCCGCAAGTGAGATGTTTTTACTACAGTGTTGTGATATATACAGCCCACAGCTGAAGGGGGAGCGCGTGGAGAAAACATGACTAGAGTTGCCGAGTTCTGCTTTAAATAAAACATTTTATTTTAAAATATTATAAAAATGTATTTTATTGATTATAAGACATTATATATAAAAAATAATTTTTAGATAAATAATTAGTATTCTTTATTAGATTTCTACTAGTAACAATGGCAATTTTTGATACCAGTAATTACATTTCCACTAGTAGAAAATGTGAAAATGTGAATTCTTGATATCAACACTGACGTCATCACCCGCAGAAATATGAATTCTTGATATCAACACTGACGTCATCACCCGCAGAAATATGAATTCTTGATATCAAGAATTAAAAGTAAACTGGTAAAAACAACAATTCCTGATATAGCTGCCATTCACATTCAATGGATGATATCCAGAATTGATTTCTTAGTTGAAATTTAAATTTCACATAGCCTATCATAAATTCTATAATTTTCAACTGGTAGCCTAAGAAATCAATCCTTGATATCAACAATTGAATTTGAAAGGCAGTCTCTATGGTGACACTTAACTAGAGAAAATACAATTACAGATATCACGAATTATAGTTTTTTACCAGTTGAAATTTAATTCTTGATATCAAGAATACGTATTTCTGCGAGTGATGACGTCATTGTTGATATCAAGAATTCACATGTTTACTAGTGGAAATGTAGGCTAATTCAAGAATTAGCATTTTAACTAATGGAAATTTAATTGTTTATATCAATCCTGGGAATTAATGAAAGTCAAAACGGCTTGCCATATATACAGTACAAAAACATGATAGGCCTACACGGTTGAACGGTTATGTCCGAGAAAAACTCATACCGATTTGCAGGCCTATGTTTATGATTTAAATACATGCATTAAATAAATGCATGGGTAAATGTGAACTATTTGAGGGACAAGCAAAAAAATAAATATACAAATGCATAAACAAACAAATGACGTTGAAGTGGAGCAGCTACAGCAGTGTGCACTTGAGTAGGCTACTAGAGCTGTCATGTTGAGATGCTCCGTAGAGTCAGACTGTGGCGCACTCGGGCTCGGCCGGTCTGAAGGGAAGCTCTCCGTGCCAAAGCAGGTGGAGTCGGAAACGCGAAAGCCCAGCGCTCCTTAAACTCCCTCCCTCGCCCGCAGGAGGAGTAACCGACCGTGGTGGAGCAGCTGAAGCTCAGGGAGACTCCGTGATCGACTGCCCCAGAGAAGCGCCTCGTTACCCGGACGGAGAGCCAGCCGCCAGCCGGTCGTCCCTTTATTCAGCATTTAAGCGGATCAGAGGAGCCCGCGTGACATTACACGAGCTCGAGGCTTTCTTCTCACACAGAGGACGAATTCCCCAGTCGCTCCAGGATATCTCCCTGGATATTTACCCGAGAAATGGACGGTTTCGCCGGTAGTTTAGGTGAGTGTGTATTTATAGATGCTTTTTTCTGCAGCAGACATGGCGAGTATAGACACAAGTGTGGTATGTGTGTGTTCACACTGTATACTCGTGTCAGCGCAATAGCCACAAACACACTTCTCCGACACCGCATTCGCTACAGTGTGTCAAGACACTCATACCACGATCCTCGCGATGGACGTGTATCTTCTGCTGTTTATTTCCGTTGTTAAAACCCTGCTGTGTGTGACATGCCGTTGGAAAATGCTCTGAACACTATAGGTTACTTCACGCACTGCAGCTCATGCTGTACACTTGATACACACTTCCATATGGATGGTAAATATCATTGTTTACGTGTAGTGGAGCAACATAGCCTAGTGTTATACTTACAGATAATGCTCTGTCAGTGAGATCAGTGTAAGAGAATGCGGCAAAGATGTTGTGTTTATGTGTATACTAAGTACAAGACAAGGCTACTCAAGTTGAAATCACCATGCAAATGGCAATAAATGTAAGGACGGAGAACAAGCCAGTATGCAAATATTACATTGACGGTTAGATTTGCAAAGCGAACATTTTATATTATATTCTTAAAGTTCTTGAAAGGAAGTGTTTCTGAATAAGAACTACAACTAGACAAGGATGAGAGTTTACATGCTCGATGGTGTTCACTGGTTGTCAGTCAGATTATTTGGTCTAACAGTCAGTGGCACCAGGAATGCACCATTTCTTGTGTTTGTGAAGGCTTCACTCGAGCTTTGTGTGGAATGTGCAGATCTGGGTTTCTGGAGGTAAAGGGCTCTTTCAGATGCATGGCCACAGGGGACAGGTTTCATTACACAATGGACTGAAAGTGCTCCGAGATAATGTCATGATCACCCTTTACTGCTCCTCATGTGTGCTGGAGCAAACTATTTATGTAATAAAATGTTGCAAGGTATTTTCTGTTGGATAGATATTGTAGTATTTTAAGACTTGCATAGTATTTAAACCACAATGTATTTTATATATAAATATATATATATAAGTACTTAATGCAACGTAACTTGCAAGTAATGTAATCCGATTACTTTTTTCAAGTAACTAGTAAAGTAGCATTACTTTTCAATTTAAAACAGTGACTTTTTAGTAACGCAAGTTACTTTGTTTTCCCATGTATTGACTGGCAGCTGTCTCATCCCCATGTTGAGTGCAGAGGCGTTGTGTGTAAACATGATGGTTATTTTAGATCTAGACTGAATGTGAGCATGCATTTACTCAGCTCACTTGCACACAAAAAAAGATTCAGTATTTCTCAAAATTAGTAAAATCATTGAAATGCAAGCTCAGAATATTAATGATTATGTTAAATAACACAAATATACTTTGTGTATTTAATCTCACTTTATTAACCAATGTCCTTGTTGCTGACCTTTTAATGATCCAAATTAAACTATATGAATATGCAAAAATTAATTTTATTTAAACATCATATTTGTGTTTAATTTTTTTTTTTTTTGCTGAAGTACGAATTTTGTTGTTATTAAAACTCAAAGCAAGCCCAGCCCAGTTGAGAAAAAGTAACGCAAAAGTATCTTAGTTAACGTATTATTTTCCAATAAGTTGCTCTTTTAGGGAGTAGCGCAATAATGTAATGCGTTAATTTTAAAAGTAACTTTCCCCAACACTGGTAATTAACAGTTAAAATGGCTTTTAACTAAAAATAACTTTATTTTTATAAATGTATTATGTATATGTTCATAAACATAAATAAATACATAAATGATGTCAGAAATACAACCTGCAATAACCACAACAACAAAGACTGTTAAAATAACATAAAGATCACAGTTATTATTTAAAACAATCAGTTTAAATTGTTTTCTGATCTTACCGCATCTCACTTTAATGCAGCTGTGAGTGTGTGAGTGTGAGTGTGTGTGTGTGAGTGTGTGTGTGTGTGTGTGTGTGTGTGTGTGTGTGTGTGTGTGTGTGTGTGTGTGTGTGTGTGTGTGTGTGTGTGTGTGTGTGTGTGTGTGTGTGTGTGTGTGTGTGTGTGTGTGTGTGTGTGTGTGTGTGTGTGTGTGTGTGTGTGTGTGTGTGTGAGTGAGTGAGTGAGTGAGTGAGTGAGTGAGTGAGTGAGTGAGTGAGTGAGTGAGTGAGTGAGTGAGTGAGTGAGTGAGTGAGTGAGTGAGTGAGTGAGTGAGTGAGTGAGTGAGTGAGTGAGTGAGTGAGTGAGTGAGTGAGTGAGTGAGTGAGTGAGTGAGTGAGTGAGTGAGTGTGTGAGTGAGTGAGTTTGCTCTGAGAGAGAAGCTGTGAACGTCCAGTCATATAACAACAGCTGATCAATGAAATGCTGTGCTGATTACATAACTTGATTCTGTTGCTTGGTTACACTCGGAGGAGGGCTGAGCACTCTGTCCTACTCTGAGTTACCGTGGTGATGCCGCAGTGTCTGGCAGGGATGCCATGTAAAGTACAAGACCAGTGAGCGACGGAGAGGAAACTGACAGACTTTTCTGCAGCTGTATATGATGCAAAACTTTATTTTGTACCTGTTATAAAATGACAGTGTTTATGGACATTAAAGGGTTAGTTCACCCAAAAAAGTGGTGTGTGTGTGTGTCCAACATTGTTTCATCAAAACCCCCTATCTACCATTATTAATGATTCTAGTTTTCTTTTACTTTTTTTTCAAACCATATCACCACATTTTTAATTATTAAACCACATCATCTAGATTCAATTTATTGCTCAATTGAGTTATCAGTCACAGTAAATGAAACAGTTTTGGCCTCTTTTTTTTTTTACTTGCTTTGATTTCCTGAAACTGCTTCTCTAATGCGCCGGGGGGGGGGAGGTTTCCTACCCAGAAGTGTGCTAAGCGTGTATTAAACCTGTTCTAGTGTCAGTTTTGCACCACAGGTACATCCGTGTGACACAGACCGCACTGTCAGCCACACACAAGCCTTCTGCTCGCCCGCTTGTCCTCCGTCTCTGCGTCACACATGACAACAGCAGAGAGCAAACCCACTCTTTCAAAGTCTTCGGTATGACGTACAGGCCCCGTTTGGTTCTTGGAAGATCTAAATGTGGTTTCCGACAATTTAAAATGTGGTTTTGGTCATGACGGCATGATAAACCTGCAATGCTCATCTTGAAAGATCTGTGCATGTAAAGAAAGTCGACTGATTTCCTTTCACAACACCTGTCATATGGGTCACAATAGGACACTTTTAAAACACATGTTCCAGATTCTTAGAAATGTATGGGTAATGGTGGGTTTGGAAAAGTTGTTGACAACTGTTTTCAATAAAAGTTTTTAATTTAGTGACTCTAAAAATGAACACATTCTCCTTGTAAAGGCCTCATCGACACGAGACTCAACAAACTCAATCTCAACCAGATGGAACTGGATAATGTTCTGAATGTTCCAATCCAATCTGACTTCTGAACTATAATGCTGCCTGAATCATAATCATACACTTCACTGGCCAGAGGAGAACTGCCCCCCCGACTGAGCCTGGTTTCTCCCAGGTTTTTTTCTCTCCATCCTTTCACTGATGGAGTTTATTTCCTTGACACTTTCGCGTTTCTTCACGTTTGTCACCATTGGCTTTTGGCTACTTAGTTGGGGACATTTAATTAAATATTCAACAATATTCTTGATCTGCTGCATTGACACCATTATATGAAAAACTGAACTGAGCTGGACTATGACATCATGGTTTTCTCCAGAGTGGCTATATATATAAATAGACTAAAATAATATTTTTCTTTTTTTTTTATACAACAAAATGAATCATTACTGAACTTCCTTAAACTGGACTGTGATGCTGTTTTCTTCTGGAAATTATTTTCTCTCTTCTTCAAACTTTGTTGCATTATTTTCCTGTTATCTCTGTAAAGCTGCTTTGAAAGAATCTGTATTGTAAAAAGCGCTATATATAAAAGGTGACTTAGACATCAAATGCATATTTGTTAATTTATTTCTTTTACAAATATCATGTTCACCACATGACTTTCATTTAGCAGGCAAACGTTTTAAAATGTTATGAAATAACAGTGAAGCTAATTAAAAAAAAGAAATGTTGATGCTAAAATATTTAATTTTTTGTCAAGAATGAATTGGTATCTATTTTTTTATATCGTTTTTTTTGTTTGATATTAAGAAACAATTATCAATTTATGGCATCACAGAAATTAAAAACATACCATAGATAAGGTGTATTCAATTCATTGTATATATAAATTGCATTTTTAGTGTATTTTTTTTAATAATTTGTTAATCTTTTGTGAATCGCTTTGAATAAAAGCATCTGCTAAATGCATAGCTACATGCAAATTAATAGATGTTAATATCATAACTGACCCATGTATTTAAACTGATTTGTGCTTTAGATCAGTGTCTCTGAACTGGTTTTGCTTCAGAAGATTTTATGTAGCCCAACATATTTTAAAAGTAGTTTATTGTCCAAAACACCCCAAAAAATCCTTAAAATTGGCCATTAAAATGCACTCATAATTTAAAATATATTTATTAACTGCATTTTAGCCTACTAAGCATTTTTGTTTGATTGGACAAACATCTTAAAAGGTGATGGCCTATTTATTTGTGCTATCCTAACTACACTTGAGGATTATGTTAACAGCAATCGGTGCCGATTCATCGGAAAACCAATCAATCGGTCGACATTAAACATTTGGCCCAGAATTGCTGATTTTTTAAAATTATTTTTCACTTTTCATTGTATTTATCTACCTGATCAGAGCAGAGCTGTTTTGGGTCGCGACCCGCAGCTGAGAGCCAGTGCTGTATGTGCTCTTCCATGAGGGGTCAGTAGGTTGGCCTGTGAGCGGTGTGCTGCCTTTTAAGTCATGTGCATGTGTTGTAGTGGCGCTGTGTTGATGTGTAAAAGACTGAAGAAGCCTGCCTGATGGAGGTGTAGGGTTGGTAAAGGCCTTCATGCATCTTCAAGCGTTCACTGTGCTGAGATGGCGTCAGTTTTTGACCTGCACCCACTCAGCCGCCCAACTGTCGAACTCAACATAAAAATAGCAGCCGCCCCCGCTCCTCCCGTCGCCAGGTGCTTTCCCCGCCTCCATTGCTCAATCCCAGGCCTCTGTGGGGCCGCCAGTGGGGTTTCAGCTTTTCACACACTGTGCTGACTGGTACAGAGTGGATAAAAGACGGTTCGGTTGCAGGTTTAAGGAGATAAGTTAGTGGTCACTAGGGGTGTAACGTTACCCTCGCGTCACGATTCGAAACATATCACGATACTGAACTCACCATACAATATTATTGCGATGCTCCAAGACATTTGATAAAAGGTTAACAAAAAAATGTACTGTTGATTAAAATTGGTATTACATTGTGGGTGTACATGAATAGGCTTGGACTTGGTGCTGGAAACTTTATGAACATGACAATAGTGACACCAGAACAAACACATTCATGATTCTGAAGCTGAAAATACAGAATTATGCACTCTGTCACTGACTAGATATATTTAAAATAGTATAAGCCACTTTTTACTGGTAACAAGACATTTGGCATTATCAGGACCCACAAATATTCCCCATTGCATTATTATACATTATATTCAACATTATATAGTAGTTTAATGTAGTGCTACTACTGATGTGGTACTACTGAATGTAGTACTAAACTTTTTCAAAAAATGTTCTCACACAGTAATTTTTATATTTGGTGAACTATCCATGATACATATTGTCACTATCCATGATACATGCTGCATTTTTGTATTGCGATATATTGTGACACGATATATTGTTACACCCCTAGTGGTCACAATACCAAAATGTCAGTAGTCGTACCAATACAAGAAAGATTTCACGGTTCTCTGTGTACCAGTTTTGGTACCAGCGCAAAAACTATTGCAACAATTTAATTGGATTTACTATTCTAAAATAAAAGTATGAAATAAAATGATCATCAGTTCACAAAATCATTTCATTTATTATTGAATTATAAGTAAATGACACATTAAAACATGTAGCCTTTAAACATTGTTCCATTAAGTGAACATTGCATTAACAAGATCACATGAAAAGAAACGCATACAGATATCAGAACAAGTGTCAGGACTATTGCACTTAAACTTTTAAGACTTAATGCATGGATCTATTTTGACATCACATTTTTTTGTCCTGTCCGTTGCTATTGTTAATGTCAAACCTTGCCATTTCAGATTTAGTCCATTTTAATTTAGTTGAAACTCCCATAACTTTGCAGTGTGTACTTAGCAGCATGAAAAATACAACTTTTTATTTAAATTGTGAAAGCATTATATACAGAAAGCGAGCAAAGATCACTCCACTTATAATCATTGAAGCTTCAGTGCAGTCTCACTGACTGAAATCTGTCTACACTCCACAGTGAATCTCTTATTTACATTGTCTTAATACTCTATGATTCAAGGGTTGCAGAAGCTCCCGCTGAACAAACTCTGGCTTATTGAGCGGATTCTTAATCTTAAACGCCTCTGATTGGCCGTTATGTTTAAATGCTCAACAATCATGTCTGTGATTGGCTGCAGTGCTCTTTGGGTACTGAATTGACACTGTATTCTGTACTGGAAAGTACCAATACTTTTGACAACGGCCATGATCTATTGTGGCCTTGACTATGGCACTCTGGTTTTCCACTGAGTAGTTCACACTTAGAGCGATTTGCAGTGAAAAAGAAAACCGAAGCCATTCGTTTTCAATTCGAGTTTGTGATTTTGTGCAATGCAGCATAGTTTAGTCCAGTGATGTAACAAAGTTTTTATACAAACACAAAATGACAAATATATATGAGTAACATTGTAAGATGTCTCCTGTGAGATACTGTAGTTGGGAAAGATGGAGACGTTAATGTGAGCATTTCACTGTTGTATATGAACTGTCTCTTGCTCTTATGTAATTCATAGTTTTTGCATTCCACTGCGCTGCTTTTGCATTGTTTCTATGTAAACATGCACTAGACGTACATGTTCGACTTTTGCAAATCTCACACATGATGCAGAATTTAAAGAAAATACAGCGCTCAAATCAAAAGAAGTTCAACTTAAAAAAAAATCTCTAGACCTTATTTTGAAATGTAGTGCTGCTAGCATGACATCTTGTTCTACATGAAACTAATTATTTCCTAAATCAGTTAGCGCTATGCTAAGCTAGTAGCCCAAGCTGTTAACTTGCTAAATGAAAGCTAACAAAGGGAAATTTTAACATTTTAGCTCCAGTAATATCATGTAAAATTAAAAAGTATTTAGGAAAATCCACTACATGATTCAGAGACCTGCAGCGATAAAATTGGATATCCAAAACAAGGACACTGCAATGTTTTTAGACAAAAGCATCTTCTAAATTAAGTTTTTGTTCAGATCTGGATCATCAGTGCACTGGCTTGGGTTTCTGATTCCAGGTAACATTACAGTATGTCTTTGTGTGCTATTTTTTTCCTCAGTGTTTGTGAACCCCCCAAAATGGTCAGATGCAAATGCATTTTAATACCACCGAATAAACAGAATTTGGCCTCTGTGGAAGCGGTAATGGGATGTGAAGACTGTGACCTTGTTGAAAACCTTGTTTGCTTGTGTTGGTTTGGGATGATCAGGTCTCCAGCAGCGCTCATGGTTCATTTGCAATGTGTCATACTGGGTTTTAAGCGAGGGTTTATTTTGGAAGTATCTGATGGTTTTGACTCTAAATGACCTGTGATGTGGTTTTTGTGTGATCGCACATGGCATTTCTTAACGTGTGTTTGCTGAGTTGCATTTGGAAAGACTAGCTGAGGATCAGATTACAAAATTCCTTCTTTGAGAGAAAAAAAGATGGAGGGAAGCAGAGTAGAAAGCTGGAGACAGAGACAGAGCAAAGGGAGAGAGAGATCCGGAAAGGGACGCACGTGTGCCCGAACACTTCCAGATGCTGGAATGTTGCCTCCCAACTTTGTGCATTCTTCATTCCCTTCTTCCCTCGTAACAATGGTTGAGATTTCAGCTGGAGTGAGAGGAGAAATAGTGTGTGTGAGTGTGAACACAACGGATGGATGAAGCTCATGAATTGCAGAGCTGCTGACTCTGATGACCACAGATTCCAGAACTTATGCACATCTCTTATTTTGTGCGTCCAAAACACTCACCAAGTGGCAAACGTGAGCAAAAGTAGCCGTTGGTGAGTAAACTTAATCGGTTGGCACTGGTTGCACTATATTGAAGAAAAATGTGACATGTGAAAACTCATTATATAATGTGATATGCTTTAAGTGTGTAAAATAAATTAAAATGATATTTAAAAACTGAAAATGATATAACCACAAGAGAAGGAAAAAATAACTATATAAAAAAATAACATCACTACAACGTCTGAAAGAGACAGCAGTGTTTTACTGTAGCATTAGCTACATAAAATAATTATAAAAAATAGGTTTATTTGACAACAGAAATTGAATAATCAAATGTAAAAATAAAACACTGATTAGTTCACTGTATGAATTAAATATACACTGATTTTTATTAAGTTATTCAGTCAAGATTAACATTAAGCACACAGACGGAAGCAGGATTATTAGGCTGCTGTCACTTTAAGAGCTGCACCGGTCCAATATTTTTACACGCGTGTTTTCCTTCTCAACTGTTGACTCCACTCAAGACATAACTGACTGTGTTTACATGAATACTCACCATGGGCATTTTCACAATTTTGTGTGTATTTCTTCATGTGTGAGGAAATGCACATAACATTAAGCATGATGTCACACATATGTAACAGTCATGTGTCGAAATGTGTCATGTTTCAAAGCTCATGTTTCGTAATCCTTTGAAGTATTAAAATCAATCAGTTATTGTAAGCCATATGCATATTGCGAAATGTACCTTTGCGACATTCCGATAACTTGTATTGTGTGTTTGTCTGTAAGGCTGCTGGCTGCCATATGTAAAAATCACTTCAGGTCAGGGTCAGAGTCTTTGATTTGACACTCGTTTGGTCGAGTCTAGATGACGGAGACACCGATAACCTTTCCCAGACGTCTCTCTCTCGTTCTGTCATCCATGTTTGTTTCATTTCGGTTAATTGCCAGTAAACTGCTGAATTTCCTCTAGGGTTCTCCAGGGAAAACAGGAAGTAGTTTGGTTAATCAACAACAGCCTCAGTTTTCGGTTTTCTCTGATCAAGAAGCTGGGCGATATAGCTTCATATAATATCTTGATTATATAATGAATATTGAGGAAAAAGCATGAAACAATATCTTGGTTAATGTGTTTGATATACTTTTCAACCAAATTAATCATTTCATTAGTTCATTCAACCAAACACATTCTTAGATAGTCACAATGTTTAATGAATTGAACTAAATGCAGCCAAAAATAGTTAAAAAAAATAATGAATGCATGTTTTTCTACACATATTTAGAAGCCTGGAGTTGGTAAAATGTTTAATGTTTTTCAAAGAAATCTATTCTGCTTACCAAGGCTGCATTTATTTGATCAAAAAAAAAGGTAATATTGCTAAATATTATTAATTATATAATTAAAATAACTGTTTTATATGCGAATATATGTTAAAATGAAATGTATTCCTGTGATCAAAGCTGATTTTCTGCATCATTACTCCAGTCTTCAGTGTCACATGATCCTTCAGAAATCACTCTAATATGATGATTTGATGCTAAAGAAACATTTCTGATTATCATCAATTAGGGCTGAAAAACGATTCATCGCGACTAATCGTTTGCAGAATAAAAGTTTTTGTTGACATCATATGTGTTTGTACTGTGTATAATAATTCTTTATATATAAATACACAAACATGCATGTATAATTTTAAGAAAAAAATCTATTTATATATTAAGTATTTATAATTATATATAATATATGATATGTAAATATAAAAATGTATATAAACATGTAAATATTTTTTTCATATATACATGCATGTGTGTGTATTTATAAATACATAATTATTATACACAGTACACACACATATGATGCAAAAAAAACTTTTATTCTGCAAACGATTAGTTGCGATTAATTGTTATGCAGCCCTATTATCAATGTTGCTACTCAATCATTTTGTGGAGACCGTGCCCCCCCCCCCACCCCTATTTTTTTTCCTGAAACATTTTAACACATGAATAATGCCTCATATTTCTGTAAACATTTTTGAGTGATGACATTAACAAATTATTGCGAATGCAATTATTATAATGGTTTTTGAACAGATTCACAGAAATGAATCAAATTTAACAAATATAAGGCTGTTTTTGCTACTGAGGTAAAATAGTATCAGAACACACTTATCTAAATGCATTAAAATCCACAACATTTATTGTTCCTTTACTTTATGTCGCTGGGATCAAAATCATTGTGAATATATTGTGAATGTTTAAGATATCACACAGCCCTATTCTGTAAGCGCATGCACAGAAAGTACTAACACGCGAGGCTCGGCTGATTTATTAGTCCAGGCCCTGGAGCCCCAGCAGACACCATGAAATTGAGAATTGAATCAGTTGAATTAACTCATTTGAGATGTGTGTATCTCTGCTGCACTGATAGTGATGAACAGAAGGGGCCAGATTTTGTGTTGGCTGTACTGTAACCTTAATCAGGATTAATCAGGATGTGCCGCCATCCCTCGTGTGTGTGTGTGTGTGTGTGTGTGTGTGTGTGTGTGTGTGTGTGTGTGTGTGTGTGTGTGTGTGTGTGTGTGTGTGTGTGTGTGTGTGTGTGTGTGTGTGTGTGTGTGTGTGTGTGTGTGTGTGTGTGTGTGTGTGTGTGTGTGTGTGTGTGTGATGGGGTTGTAATCTCAGGGTGGAGTTAAATCCACATGTACAGTAGGACAGCATGTAGACTGAAGTGGTTCGTGATGGATTAAGTTAAATGTTGGGTTGGATACAGATCTTGGATGAGGTTTCAGGCAACCTTTCTCCTCTCATGGAACCCAGTCAAAGTTTTAGATTGACATATTGAGTTCAAGATATCAGTATCAGCAACATTAATTGATAACATATTTTCAAATGACGTTGGTAAAATTGATGGAGGTATTCTAATAACTGATATTAGGGACCACCTGCCTGTCTTTGCATGTTATCAAAATGTGTTTAAACCACCATAGGTTCAACCATATATTCAAGAACAGTGAGACATAGAACATCTGAAGCAATTGAAACTCTGCAAATGGAATTAAATACGTGTAACTGGGATGAGATTTATAGTTATGAAAATCCAAATGAAGCTTATGGTATTTTTTTGGAGAGATTACTAGAAATTTATAATAAATGCTGCCCATTTAAAACGATAACATATAAATGTAATATGCAGAAACCGTGGTTTACTAAAGGAATTATAAAGTCCTGCAAGAAGAAAAATGTATTATACAGGAAATTTATACATTCCAGAACTCAAGATGCTGAAAGTAAATATAAAACATATAAGATTAAACTAGTTAATATAATTAGAAATAGTAAGAAAGATTACTACACAAAATTGTTGATACAACATAGACAAAACATTCAGGGAACATGGAAGGTACTTAATGATTTAATACATAAAAAATACAGCAATACGGATAGTGTTAATTACTTTAATAAAGACAACTATACAATACGTCGTACAGAGGAAATAGTTAAAGAGTTTGATTATTTTGTAAATATAGGTAATAATTTAGCAAAGAAAATTGTACCCTTTCCAAACAATGGAATGGAAATTGGGGTTACATATGAAAGTCCAAATTTTTTTTAAACCCAACTAATAAAGATGAAATATTGAAAATAGTGAAAGACTGCAAGAATAAAAAGTCAATTGATAATGATGGGTTTGGTATGTTTATGGTTAAAAATATTATTGAAAATGTTATTTATCCATTTACATATATTTGCAATCAATCTTTTAAAACTGGTATATTCCCAACTCAAATTAAAATATCAAAAGTTCTCCCATTGTATAAAGGGGGCGACAAACATCTGTTTTGTAATTATCGACCTATTTCTCTGTTGTCGCAATTTTCAAAAATAGTAGAGAAACTATTTGTTAAAAGATTAGATAGCTATGTTGAAGTAAACAATATAATGAATGAATATCATTTTGGTTTCAGAGCTAATAGGTCAACAACAATGGCAGTTGTTAAAATGGTAAAAAATATATCACAATCAGTAGATAAAAAATTGCATACAATCAGAGTTTTTTTGGATTTACAGAAAGCTTTTGATACCATCGATCACAGAATATTATTATATAAACAAAAATATGGATTTAGGGGAAATGTATATTCTTGGTTAGAAAATTATTTAACAGACCATTTTTAGTATGTTAAATTAAATGGAGTTGCGTCCTGCTTTCAGAGACTTAATTGTGGCGTTCTTCAAGGCTCTGTTTTGGGCCCCAAGTTATTTTTGTTATATATTAACGATATTTGTAAAGTGTCGGATGTTTTCAATTTTATTCTTTTCGCGGATGATACAACAATTTATTGTTCTGGCCCAAATCTTACAGAGCTTGTGTTGGTGGAAGAGAAATTATTAAATAAACTAAAGAATTGGTTGGATTTGAATAAATTGTCACTAAATTTAAATAAAACGAAATTTATGGTATTTAGTAATAAAGAGATAAATAATGAGATCAGGATTACTATTAATGAAAATGTATTAGAAAGAGTAAATATTTATATAAAATTTCTTGGAGTAATTATTGATTGTAAAATGACATGGAAACCACATATTTTTAACGTTCAGAAGAAATTATCAAAAACGATTGCAATTTTGTATAAGTTGCAATATATTTTGAACAGAAATGCATTACATTTACTTTATAGTTCACTTGTCACACCTTACTTAACGAATGGTATTGAAAAATGGGGAAATACATACAAAACTAGAACCAATCCAATTTTCTTATTACAAAAGAAGGTTATCAGACTAATTAACTATGCACCTTACAATTCACCAAGTAATTTACTGTTTCATCAATCAAAAATGTTGAAGTTTTATGACTTAGTTGATTTGTACACGGTAAAGTTTATTTACCAAGTCAAATATAATAAAACTCCTAAATGCTTGCAATTATTATTTACCCAGCGAGAAAGTAAATATAATCTTAGAGGATTATGTATATTTAACCAACCACAAGTACATTCTACATTAAGAGAACACTGTTTATCAAATAAAGGAGTTAAATTGTGGAATAGTTGCTGTAATGAGTTAAAACAAGCCACGTCTATTTTCCAGTTTAAAAATATTTAAAAGAAAAAAACATTGGAAAAATATTCAATAGAATGAAAATGAATTAAATAGGCTTGCTTCTGGTGTGGACAATGGTCCACTAATGTGTTAATGTTAATTTTATGAACAAATGTTGTCATTAATGAGTTGCATTGATGAAGATTCTAAAGTTAAGGGCAGGCACAATAAGCTTTAGCTTCTGCCTGCACCTGGTCATCTATAGTGTTTATTGTTTCGAATGATTTGATTGAATGATCTGTAAATGACCAAACCGAAAAAAATGAAAAAAAATGAAAAGATACACATGGTCATGAAGAAAACCATCTGGATCATGTGTGATGTGGTTTTGACTCAATAAATGGTCCATAAACCATGAGGCAAACTGAAACTTGTGTTAGGATAAACAGCCAGTTTGGCAAGTGGCGCTTCAAAAGTTATAAGTGTTTACTGTGTTGTTTGTCTCTACAAAAGCATCTACGGACACACACATGTATTCCAAGTCTGTGTGTCGCAGAAGACAGGTGTGTGCTCAGCAGGAGTTGGATCAGTATCAAATGTACTGCTATAGATGAGCCTGCTTATCTGCTCACAGGCTCTCTTCAATTGATTTGCCTTCTAAAGTCAATAGCTCATAGATCAGTCCCTCTTCTCGTTGTGTACACATGTTTTTTTTCATGTTATTTTTTAAATAAAGTATCTAATGCTGACTAATGTGTTAGTTCACCCAAAAATGAAAGTTCTGTCTTCATTTACTCACCCTCATGTCGTTCCAAACCCGTCCAAACATCTTCAGAAAAAGAGAAATTTCCGCCCCTTCATTGACAGCTACACAACTACCACTTTGACGTTTCAGAAAGTTTATAAAGAGATTGTAAAACTAATCCATATGAATTAAGCGGTTTAGTCCAAATTCTCTGAAGAGACTTGATCGCTTTAGATGAACAGATTGAATTTAGGCCTTTATTCACATGAAAACATGATCAGGGAACATAAACAAAAGCTCAACCAAACCTGCTTGACACGCGAGAACAAATCTCATTGGTTCTTTCTGAAGCTCAAACATGCTGCGTACACGAGTATGAACCTCATCAACATCAAGCAAGCATGATAAACACAGCGTCATCCAGTGCTGGCGAAGAGCCAGAGCTGAAATTAAGATATGGTAATGAGTGTTTGGTTTCTGCTGCAAATGGTCAACCAATGACAACAGACTTGGCCATCTGACCAATCAGAGCAGAGTAGGCTCTCAGTAAGGAGGAGTTTAGAGAGACTGAATCCTTTATTGAACAGTTTCAGACACTGTGAGAAAGAGGTGATGCAGCAATGTATATTCTGGGAAAATTAAAGTGTTTTTTGACCTTGGATGCATGTAAACCTATTGTAGGAAACTTTAAAAACTAATTTTGGAAATAAATGTACCGTTTAAAGTTTGGTCCACTTAAGTTTTCTTGCATGGCATGCTGACAGGTACAGTCTCTCTCTCTGCCATGTTGTGCAGTGCTACTTATTTTTAGCCATTTTGTCAGCTATAAATCATAAATGTGTGGCTATGTCATTTTCTGCCATCAGACGCCCCTCACGCTATTCTCCTGAAATTCTAAACTTTACCACACACTGGCCACAATCACTCACCTAGTACACACACCAGCGGATGCACTCACAAAATACTGAGCACAGCTTCCTCTGTAAACACACTAGGTAGGAGTGCACAATTAAACTAATTTAAACCACAAAAAAAAACTGATTTTAAGGAAATAGAAAATTAGAAATTGGATATAAAGTGCTCCTAATGTGCTACTTTAAAGGTTCCGACTTTAGTTTTTAATGAATAAATCAGGCTATTTCCCAGTAGTGACGCCAAAACATAATAATATCTGACTCTCAGTATTTCATTTGTTATATCAGTTGTGATGTTAAATAAAGCAATAAAAACTGTAGAAGTGTATCGCAACATGTCAGCGGGAAACTTCATGCATCTTCTCATGCAGTTAAAGATGCAGCATTTTGACTGTACCAAATTCTTTAGATGTTTTTTTTGATTTTTTGAGTCAAGAGTGAGTTTGCGGTATATTTCCTCCTCCTTTACTGCAAAATATTCATTCTGTCTGGATGTGCTTAATTCCACAGCAGTGTTCCTGTCACGTCACCCATGTGCACTTCAGTAAGGCAGCAGGTTAAAGCGTTCACATGCTGGGCGAAATCGGCGTAAGGGGCAAAATCTAGCTTTGACGATCGGTTTCTGCTTAAGCCGTTTATTACCTTACTCCGATAAAGCAAAATGGGTTATACGTTTACATGATCACGTGCATTGCCGACTTGTTATAATTGGGTTAAGAACATGCTTGTTAACGCACTCAATACAAACAATGGCGTTGATTTTATTTATCAATTCCAGTGTGAGTCCTCATCCTTTTGAAGTGCAGTAAAGTGGATTTGCTTTTACAGTGCAGAAAACAGCGTCTTCTCAACATGATCCAAACTCTTCCAGTCTCATCTACAACTACAGGGTTTGAGGCTCAAAGTAGATGTCGTTCACGGGCAGTCAATGAAGCCCATAGGCTGACGTTATGCAAATTTATTACAGAGCTATGTAGGTTCAAGCAGGACGTGAGACTGGAATCACTGACGGCTCTTTTCAGGCACTTCAGAATCACTGCTTTCTTGTAGGAGACAATAACTCCATTTATCTGCCCTTTGACCTTTGAAACTTTGCAGACCTTTTACATTCACAAACAGCTCTAAAAAAAGCATAATAAGGGCACTTTAAGTCAGAATTTGCAGTACTCTGTTCTGTTTGTCTATACATACTCAGATCATGCGTGGTGCTCATGATATGGTGTTTCCAGAAACTCAAGTCATCCTTCAGTTTCATACTTCACAGTTCAAATCATAATCACAATACTCGGCCAAATTGCACAGTGAGCGCATCCTCACCAATCCATCATATCTCTCTTTCTCTTTGTCGATGCGTCTGCATGCTTTGCAACATTGTGGTTGTGAGGACATTTGCTCTGTGGGGTGAGCCAGCCCAGCGCTGTGACACTGCAGATTTTACGCTCCTCATAAACGTGTGTGTGTCCGACAGTCAGGTGTCGCGAGCGATGATGGACTCATTCTTCCCCGCAGTGCAGCAGGACATGATGACTCTGCATTTTCACTCAGGACAACTGTATATTTTAAAGGAGGCCACTGCAGTCCGTCCAACTTTCTCTGGTAGTTTTCCACAGCATCCAGCTCAAACATGGCTGGTAAAAGCATTTCCTCGCTGACCAGGTGCACAGCAGTCACCGCGTGCATGGCTTTGAGTCGCAGACAGGGGGCGCTGCAGCCATCTTAGAGAACAGGATTTGAAGTTGTGGAAGGAATTGTGTGTGTGTGTGTGTGTGTGTGTGTTCTTTTAAAAAAATGTCTTTGTGTTCATTAAGCATAACATTGTAACGTTTTAGTTTAGGGTACAATTCTTACTGTAGTTGTTTATTAGCATGCATATTGGCTGCTAAGATATTGGCTGTTTATTAGTAATTATAAACCACATATTAATGCTTTATTATTAATGATCACATTCTACATCCCTGAATCCTAGCCAGTACCTAAACTTAACAACTACCATACTAACTATTAATAAAGCAGTAATTACGAGTTTATTGAGTCAAAAGTCATAGTTAATAGTGAGAATTGACCCTATACGAAAGTGTTACTCATAACATTTCAAAACTTTACCTTGTCACAATGGGAAATTTAAAATGTACTAACTAATAGGCCTACATTTGCATGCAAAGAAATGAATTGTACTTTTGACATGTTTAAATGATGGATGAAGAACTAGTCATAGTGGCCTAGAAATTAAGGTTGTTTTAATTCATTTTAAATTATATTTCTGCCAAAGAGTTGTCTGATGGCTACCATATTGAGATCACATGTCCAGTCATACATGTACTTGCATCAATAAAATTTGATATATATTTTTGAAATACAATAATTCAGCAAGGATACATTGAATTGGTGAAAAGTTCCTTGGAAACACTTTGACCTTATTACAAAAGTTTTCTATTTCAAATAAAAGCATTCCTTTTGAACTTTCTGTTTATCAAATAATCCTGATAAACCTAATTTTACCACAGAAATATTAAGCAGTGCAATTGTTTTTAAAATTGATAATAAGAAGAATTGTTTCTTGAGCAGAAAATAATCATATTAGAATGATTTCTGAAGGATCACGTGACCCTGAAGACTTGACTCTGAAAATTCAGCTTTGGTCACAGGAATAAAGCACATTTTACAATATATTTAAACATAAAACTGTTTTTTAATTATTATAATATTTTAAATTTGTGCTTTTTTTTTTTTAAATAAATGCAGCCTTAGTGAGCAGAGGAGACTTGAGAGGAAAACAGTTCTACCAAACCCAAACATTTTAACTCGTGTACTCTTGCAGTAGTGTGAAAGTGAAGTTATACAATATAAACATTTACTATTAAACAGTACAGTAGAAATGTAATACAAGTAACATAATAAAGTAGACCAAAATGAAACCTTACATTTTTTTAAAAGTTTATTTACAGTGTGATTACGATAAGATGTGCTCAATGAGATTTTGTGATCTAATCCGACTTCAGAATCCGTTTTTTTTCTTTCGAACAAATCATTTTCAAGATTTGATTCAGTCCAATAGCCGAGATCCGATCATTACTAATGAACATCTGGGCTCAGATCCGCTGTTGTATCAGCTGTGAAAAACAAGCACACAAAACCTGCTTAGTGCACCTGCATCTCGTAAACACCTCGAGTGTTCATCATCACACACTTTTGTTTGAAATAATAATAATACAAATGACTGGTAATTAAGCATTTGTATTAAGACGTCTCAGTGCTGTGTTTGTGCAGGATAAACTGTTATTGCTGTAATTGTGGTGAACGTACATCTCCTGTGAGCTGTGTAGCGTTGTGTTGTGAGTGTCTCTGGTTCAGTTTTTCTATTGGAACCAGTTCACCCCTATTCATTCCTGTAAGTACCACACTGCTTTGAGTGCATGTACTTCCCCTAACATTTCATTTTGATCTCGCTTGAATACATCTGAGAGCTTGCGTAAGAGCTTCGAGCTAAGTGGCAACAGAGAGAGAAAGAGGAGAAACAGATGTAAAAAGAGAGAGTAAATAAGATAAATATGTGAAGAGATAGCCAGAAGCGAGATGGTTGGCAGTGGAAACCAGCATTTAATTTTGTAGTTCTGATGTTTCTGACTTATATTTCTATTTATCTCAATATTTAAGAAATCGTTTAAAGGGTTAAAATAAATAAATGAATATGCTAATAGTAAAATTGCAAAAGTTTAAATTCACTGATTTCCAACCTCAGTAGTATATTGCTGTCGGGCGGAAACCTCATATCTCCATATTTTTGTTTCATTATTATTATTTTTCCATAAATTAATACTATTGGTCACAATGTGATGCACTCACTAGCTCAGATGCGGCCGTTCTAATTACAGACAAAATGCCTATGTCTGAAATTCTCCAAAATTCAGTAATCTAAAACTAATGTAAAACTAAAACTAATAAAACTGATTTGGGTAAATTGTACATAATATAGTTTAGTCATTTGTAATAATTTGACTCTGGTAAGCATATTCAGAGCAGACTGGTGGGAAAAGCCTTGGATGACATCATGCCCTGTGCATTATGGGTGTTGAAGTTTTCCTGTAACTATAGAATATCTCAAAATTAAAGAAATGTATGATAAAAAGGAAGTAAACACTGTTACCCACAGTGCACTAGGGCTGCACGATTTGGGGAAAATTTCATATTACGATTATTGAGGTAAATATTGCGATTGGGATATAATAAACAAAAGGGTTCATGAGTCAACTTGGTTCTAAAGCAAAATCCACACCCAGATTAGTGATAATTCTGAAATGTGTATTTCTCAACTCAAACAAGCAACAACCACTAAATGACTAATAACACCTATAATGATCAATAAGCCATTGATGTCTGGATAAAAATGACCCCCCCCCTTTTTTTTGACTTGTCTCGCATGAGCGGTTTATTCGCATGAATAAGAGCAGGATCATGTAACACTAGCCAAAGGATGACAAAAAATAACAGATGCTGCGTTAATTGCGTTAACAGCCCTAATTTGTTTATTTCATATAAAATCGCAACATTTTGCGTCATATAATCGCATAGGCTTGACATCGCGATTGCGATATGATTAATCGTGCAGCACTACAATGCACTAATAATTTCTAAGACAGATGTAAAACACAGACCGTAAACTAATGAAGACGGAAAACCACGATGCTCACTCGCCGGCTCTGTCAAAATAAAAGTCCTGCTTCCAAACAGATGCTCATAGTATTCATGATTAATTCTACAATGCCTCCAAAATCATTGTGAATCTATTGTTAAATCTCCCAACTCTTTGTTATATAAAGACAATCTTCTCACAGATAGTGAAAGGATTAAATCCGAGAGACCACCTGGAAAGTAGAGAAGGAGACAGAGACATTACTGACAGCAGTTCTCAGGCAGACGAGTGTGAGCTTGTTCAGTCCTCCTGCGTCTCTCAGCCTACGAGCTTCTGCTGATTTCAGTCCTCAAAACCCCACACAGAGGACCTCATGCTGCTCTCCCGAGACGATTTATTCATATTATTGTGACTCGGAGCAAAGATGCAAATTATGTGTCTTAACTTGCTGTCACATTAAAAACATTTTGGGGAATTTGTTTTGGGCAAAAAGGTTGGCAGTGTCAGAGTGGTCCTTCATGAGACTGTGCCCGGATCAATGTACAGCCCTCCAGTCTTCAGATCCATCTGTGATCGTTTAACCGATGATATGGCTTTCATTAGTGCAGGCTGTGTGACCTGTATGTGTGCACTGCATCTAATGTGTGTGTTCAAGCATGTACACAGAGAGGACTGTGTGTCTGAGCGAGACATGGTGAAACTATTCATCAGGATTAGTACATGAGAATGTTTTATTACCCTCAGCTGTAGTAGATGATTAACTCTCTCATGAACTAGAAAGAAGCTTCATTCATCGCAAAGAATTCTTCCATATTGCTTTCATTTCATGCTGTTGTACAGTGGTATTAACATTAACACACATCCGGCGTTTGGCTCTAGCAGGCGAGGAGAGACTTTCAGAGGAAGAAAGACAGCAGTAGATTGAAGCTGTCAATATCTACAAATATATTTCAGGACCAAAACTCCCCAGTAACCTCTCTCACCCCGATGTAAGCAATGATGGCAATAATACGTGCGCGTATGAAAGTTGCATTATCATCCCAACCTATTGAAGTATTTCACAGTGCAACTTCTATTGCTGATTAGCATCTTCAACTTTTGAGACATGCAAAAATGGATTTATTTATTTGAAAATAAACAATGTTTTTTAAACCTATTATCATCCATCCCATCCATCCCATCCATCCATCCATCCCATCCATCCATACATAACATTTGAGACAGGTTATTTGCATTCTCCAGATGGTTTCATCCCCTCCTCACACACACACACACACACACAAGTGCAAGACGGATACACACACCTGTGATTTCACTCAGGCAGGGGTGTGTGTGTCACTCAGGCAGGGGTGTGTGTGATCGCTGCCGTCAGCAGAAAGAGCGAGCTCTCTGGCGCCGTACCACTCATCTGTGGCACGCTGCTCGTGTGTGTGTGTGTGTGTGTGTGTGTGAGGTTAGCTGCAGAATTGGCAGCAAAAAGACACCAAAACTTGTTTAAACGCAACACTTTCTGGTTCATCAGGTCTGGATTTGTTCTTGCAGAAACTAATTGCACACAAACAGCAGCTTGGATTACCATAAAAAGTATTTAATGGCATGTTCAGAAACATATTTGTGGGATTTAATGTGTTGTAGGATTGCACACAGCTTTTTTGAGTCTGTACACAGAGATTGTAACACACAAGCCCAGAATACCACAGAGATCGTTTTACGATTCATGGCAGCACAACTTAAAGTTTTGCCTGCCTTACACAAGATGAACTGTTGGGTTAGGCCATTAAAAGTTCGTTGTTCTCATCATGTATGCGCACAGACTGTTTTGAAAGGCGAGATTTTGTGGAATGTCGAAGCATCAAAGCGATCTGTGCTCCATTTGCATGCGAATGCGGTGGTCTATTGGTTTTGGCGCCGCCGGCTATGATCCTTTGGTGCGTTTGAAAAGCTCAAGCATGCAGTAGCTTATAACTGCATCTGCTAGCAGAAGTTTTTCTTTTTGTTGGGCTAATGAGGGAAGAGAAAAACTATCAAGAAACGTATAGCCAACTGTTCCAAATCCAGGAGAAACGTGAATGTTGTGGCAGTAGTGTTGTTTCCCGTCGGCTCTCATGGCCTCAGAACTGCAGACTCCTCCAGGATAATTGGAAACAGGGGTGCGAGGAATGCAGCCGATGCTGTGGAAGACACACACACACACACACACACACACACACACACACACACTCCACACACACACACAGGGGCTCTGCAGGGGGGCAGGAATCGTGGATCTCGGTGTTTCTTCAATTAGACAGCCGCGTAGTGAGCTTTGATGTGTAATTTGTGTGGCTTGGAGAACAAAGTGTCTCAGTTGCGTGTAGATTTGGAAGAGCTGCTACTGAGGCTCGTACCTGTTGATTTAACGGCTGGAAGCCAATGCTTGTGTTTAGGGTTGGGAAATGAGAACTTGTTCTTATATAGAACCATATTTTAGGTTTTAAAATACTGAAACCAAATGGTTTCAATGATATCCTTCATCTGCATTTCTGAATCTACAGTGCCATGGCATAAGAAATGGTGCAAAACATGATGCAAAATAATTGAATAAAAACGATAAATAGGTAAAACATCGTTCTATCGCACCTAGCTGGTTGCATGCAACTACAAACATACCACTGCATCCAACTCATGAATCAGTGACTTATGAAAATGTGAAAATAACTCAATGAACCGCAAGTCTTTAATGTTCTTATCTGACCAAGAATCACTGTGTGTCATAAGGTTTGTCTATTTAAGTTCTTGTAATTACTGACTGGTTGTTTATATAACAATCTGTAGTTAAAGGTACACAATCAGAATTTTGTTGTAATAAATGATCATTTAAAATGTAAAAAATAGTTAGGATCATTTATTATAAATATACTAAAATGATCGATAATGGATATATTTAGGATCAAGAATTAAGTTGGATCAGCTACTGTTTTAATGTACAACTAATTATGAATACTATAACCTAAACATATAAATATCTGCATTTTAATAAATAAATAAATATTTATACCATTTTACAAATGAGGACGTCCTTAAAAGGAAGTTTTATGGGGACATCATGATTTTTATACTGTACAAACTAACCCTACCCATCCCAGAAAACTTTCAGAATTTTCGATTTGATTTATAAACTAACCCTTTCCCAAAAATTGACTGGTATTACTACTGTTATGTGGGGAAAGGTATTACTATCATTTGACAGTACTATCATTATCTTTGTTTTATTCTAAATCTATCTTAAAAAGTACATGTAGGCCTACAGCGTTAGACTAAACTGAGAAGGGTCACCGCACTTGCAGATTGCTGTCCTACTGTTAGTTTCACTGCTAATACTGTTCTCATTTGTAAGAAGCTTTGGATAAAAGCGTCTGCTAAATGAATACATGGAAATGGAAATTTGGTCCTCACAAGATGGTTTACCAGGACCAAACACACACACACACACACACACACACACACACACACACACACACACACACACACACACACACACACACAGATATATCAATGCTACAAGTTCATTTTTAAATTCTATTTCAGTGTCTTGTTAAAGGTCTCCGTGCTTGTTCAAGGTTTCTTCCTTCTCGTGCGTGTGTGTGTGTGTGTCTGCGCGCGCGCATGTGTGTGTCCTAACACAACCTTCCTCTAAGGAACAATCTAAAGTTTTGTCTTAAAGTCACAATGAAATTAAAATTGACACATCTTGTTTTCTTTTTTTATGGAATATTGCAGAATTTATTAATCTTGAATCAGAATAACCTCTTCTCTTCTCTTCTCTTCTCTTCTCTTCTCTTCTCTTCTCTTCTCTTCTCTTCTCTTCTCTTCTCTTCTCTTCTCTTCTCTTCTCTTCTCTTCTCTTCTCTTCTCTTCTCTTCTCTTCTCTTCTCTTCTCTTCTCTTCTCTTCTCTTCTCTTCTCTTCTCTCACTCACATGAGATCCGCCCACAGTTGTTCTTGTTCCAGAAGCCGTTTCACAATTGGGATGAAAAGAGTGAAAGTCTGTTTTATGCTGACTTTCATCTCAGCCTCAGACAGCCCGTACACAGACCATCAATGGATCAAGAGATGCATTTTACACAGAAGAATGTAAAACAACTGGTAAACAGCAAGCCTATTTTTGCAGGTTTTTGTAAGTTCGCAGATTTCGATTGTTACAGTTTTGTTCGAGTCATTAAGAAGCAATTAAACTAAATGAATTGCTAATTAACGTGAAAGTGTCTGTCAAACAGCCCGTCCTGTCTAAGTGTGCTGTTCTTGGTTAGAATAAGCAGCAGTGTGGACCAGACTAGCTGGATCTATGAGACTCGCTGATGTGGGAGGCATTTCCCTAAATGCTAGTTTGCGTGTGACTAGCTTATGTCGAACATGTCTTGTTTTGTCAGACTCACCCCATTGTGGTCTCTCTCTCTCTGTATACGTCTCTTTTTCTGTCATCCCCTGCTGTGTGTGTGAGTGCTATAACTCATGGCTAGCATTCAGCCCGTTTGACCTCAAATTCCCTAATCACTCTGTAGAGGCCAGCTGTGGATATGTGTGTGTGTGTGTGTGTGTGTTGGTGTATTTCTGGCCCTCTGTCTTTCTTGTTCTAATTTAGAGAGGCTAAAAAAACCATCAGTGGAGCATAGAGAATATTTACTTTTTTTTAATGGAAACAGGACAATTATTATTGTTACGCCAATCATTTCAACTTCCATTTCATGCTGATTTCGAAGATCTTTAAAGATATTGTTTTATTGTGCAAACTGTCTAGCTGAAGCACAGAACGTGATCTCCAGTCACACTAATTATAGAACCAATCTTAGGACTAATCAACATCACTAATTGGCTAGCAAGTCAGAGTACCTGTAAAACATCTAGTCCACGTTGTAACTTGTAACTTGTAACCGGCTAAGAACTGCCTGCTTAATTCTTAGCATGACGTTTAAGGTGTTTAGGTTCCTCTGATTCAAACTCCGATGAAACTCTAGTGTACTTTCAGCAGGGAGCTGAACTGATCATACTGGTATCAGAGTGCATTACTCTTTAATGTTGTGGAAGCCTGAACTGCACAGTTCAGACATGCCCAAATATGTCATATCAAAAACCATTAGCATCATTGTGATTTATGCAGGGCAGAGATAGATAGATATGGAACAAATATATCTGGAGTCAAATATATCTAAAAATGGAGATAAGGAATGATAATGCAGTGAATCAAATTAGAGCCTTTCACTTGGGTTTGACATTGCAAAATGGATGTGCAATATGTCTTTACCTATTCAAGTGTAAGCTTGCTTGATCTGTACCTCTGTTAAAACCACTGTTAAAATGCATGAGGAGAATCTTTGTAAACGAGCCTTTGATTTTCTCTCTCTTTTGTGTGACCCCAGTGAGTGTTTATGAGTCACCAGTAAAGTGTTAGCTAAAGCACTGAGAATTTCAGCCCTTTCAAAACACATTTTCTTTACATTTTTCTGTAGAGTTTATTCACTCAAGTGCAGTATCAGCACAAGTATAGATTCCTGAAGCGAGTCACACCATGTCAAACTATCAACATAATGTAAGATCATCTTTGTAGCTTATTCTGTTCAAAAGCTGCCTACTTAGAAAAGCTTAAGTGCTTTTGTAGTTTTAGTCATTTTAGTTATTTTACTTTTATTTCAGTTAGTTGCCCAGGCAACATTTATCATTTCTGTTTAAGTTTCTCATTTAATATTTGTAGGGATACACCGATACCACTTTTTCCAGAACGAATACGATACCGATACTTTCATTTTTGGTACTCGCCGATACCGATACCTGTTTTTATACTGCATTTGTAATTTTTAAATGTATTGGTAGAGAAACCAAAAGAATATTTCATATAAGTTGGTTTAATTTGTTCATCAAATATATATATTTCCTTGAGTTATTTTCATGCTTAATTAAGACTGCTCAAATGCATTGTATGAGCTTCTGTTACTTTCACTGATCATTCTATTGCTCTATCATATTTGATCTTTCATTTAATAGCACAGCACATATTTAAAGCAGCTCCAGCAGGGCTCAGTGCTGAGGTTGGGTCCGTGGTTCAAATGTTTAGACACCAGTGAAATATCAATTATTTAATCCAATTTTGATACTACAACAAAAACTACCAGCCCAATGAATGTGAATTTAAAACATTATTAAGGACAAGTTAGCAGTCAGTAATAAAGTAAGAACAAATAATCGAATTACAAATAGCACAAATAAATACAGTAGAACAAAGGCTACAAATGAAATAAACTTTTTCGGGTAGATCTGACAGGTACAGAAATTTGAACAAAGTAATCAAATGTGAAAAAACATTGCATATTCATTACTGTATAAATGAATTGATCTTTTTGTAAAGTTACAAAAGGTAGCCTACTTAGTCAAGAGCATTGAGTGATTTACTAATCCTTTGTTTGATTAACATTAAAATACTCGCCAAGACAGGCGTTTTTACATAATTGTGTGAATTTGTCCGTACAAGCAGAAGACGTGAAAGACAAGTATTCAGTAATCAGTAATTTCGCGCTGTCAGCTATAGGCATTATTACTATATTGCGTTTAATATTTCACTAATAAGATAAATTTACTTCATAGATTAGCCTTCTTTTTTATCCCTATTATAATCTCTGTTGTCAGCGTTTCTTTGTCTGGACACGGACACTAGGCACACGCTGCCTGGCATCGGAGCATTTTTACGAGTACCAGGACATGAGCTCAGTACCGGGCCCTGCTGCATCCCCAAATATTTGTATTTTATTTTTTTTAATTAACAGAAAACATTTTTGATAGTTTTAGGTTTAGTTAACATTAAGAATGTATTGAGATGGCAGACTAGATCTGCTTTGCAAGTATGGACTTGCTACTGCTACAGACACACTGCTGTGAGCATGTAAGATATAGACACACATTAATCCTGTAGTAGATCTAGACAGGTGGAGCTGGGGAAGGTGGAGGGCTTCAGAGGAACTCTGATAGCGCACTGCAGGACTAAGCCACAGCAAACACTGAACCAGACTATTTCAATGTTGAGCAAGCAATCTCATTGGCTGCAGGGTCAGCAGAGGACAATCAGCTTGTGCCATGCGGTAATGATGTGATTGCTTGCTTTCAGACTGCGCCCTCTAGAGTTTCATGACTGAAATACATAATATATATGAATTAATTAATAAATAAACAAATAAGAACACCAATACATAAACAAATCCATTAATAAAAATAGCAAATGTGTAGTACTTCCTCAAAATTGGTCATTGTGTCAGCCTAGAACCTATCAGCACACCTTTGTTTCCAAGCACCTGGAAGTTATGTAAAGCCAGCCAATCAGATTTGTTTCAAGTACTTCAGTTCTTTGTGTGACAGGCATCAGTGGGTCCATAGGTGTTGCGTCAGAGGCTGAATCACAGAGTGATGTGGTGTTAGTGGTTTATGATTTGGGCTGGTAACCAGAAGGTTGTAGGCTCAAACCCTGCTATGACTGATTGACCATGACTCTTGATCTCATCGGGGACCGGCCCTGTAATAAGTAGAGTAATAAAGTCTTTTTGGATAAAAGTGTCTGCTAAATGACTACTCAGCCGCTCTCATAAACTGCTGGGGTGTTTGATACTGCTGCAGCAGTGCGTTTCTGCGGTGAAAGTGTTTCTGGGAAAGCGTTGGGGTGTTCGTGCAGATGCTTCACTCAAAGCCCTTCTGCTTTCGTCCTTTGCACACTCTCTCTTTCCTGTGTGCCACCGGCTGCTTTCCTGTCATCTCTATTTTAGTGTGAGGTCTGTGGGCCTCTGAAGAGTCTCAGTTTCCTTTCTCGAGATGACTGTTTCCAGCGCCAGGCCAGGCGGCAGCGGGTCCTGCTCCTCAGGCATGCTGGGACATGGGGAGTGGCGCATGCCTCGTGTCTGAGTTATTCTACAGGTCTCACTCTGGGATTCGTGCAACATGTTCTTTATAATCTAGCGCTGTCACTAACAATTATTTTGGTAATTTGGTAAAATATTTTGGTACATTTTTTTTGTGTTGTAATAAAAATATACTTAAATGAACAATAGCCTGCAAAATGACTTAAAATACATCTATAATAACAATGAAGAAATAATAATAGGTTCAAATAAAGTATCAAATGCAAGTAATCATTTTGTTTTATTGAACAACACTGTTAAAATACATAATGTAATATACTGTAATATAAAGTTATGTACATTACATTCATCACAGTAACCCAAACTCACAGCATATGCAGAGATTGAATGTGTTAACTGAGGCGCACTGCATGCACGTGTATGATAGCAGCAAAACACTTCTCTATCAAACACAATGTGCATCAGACTTAATTTGCATTTCCAAATGCACATTATTGGAAACCCAAACAAACAGCACATGCAGGGACTGAGATTGTGTGGATGCATGTAATAATCTCGTGGCACGGATATTAAGTGACACTCTTCACAAGCTGTTTTTATAGATTGCTTTCTGCGGTTGGAACAATGATTGAGCGATTACGTGAGACATGATACATTTCGGTAAGTTGGACTGTATAATTCAAAATATCATAATGTTCATGCATGTATTTTCATGCAATTTGTATTAAAGTGAAAGAAAATATTCAGTGTCGGCGCTGCCACTCGAACTGATGAGCGACAGCGATCGGTCACGTCACATTTAAGAGCGTCACAACGCCATTTATTGTTTGAATTTCATGATGAAATTGACAGAATTTGAAAGCTGAGACTTTTTCTTATCAGAAGTAACGGGCACAAAGCTCTTTGCGATTATTGGATGTGAGGTGCTACAAATAAGGCTTGATGTAGGGAAAACCGTGATTGACAGGATATAATCAGACCTGATCATCGGCTGTTTTTAAACCATCGCCCGATCGCTGATAATGACAATGAATTGAGAAAATAATAGCGTTTTGTTTGTTTTAGGGATTCTCTGAAGTATTGGGTAATAATAGTTATCGGCCGATACATTGGTGCTTCCCTAAAACAAACATTAATGTAGAGAAATGGGTACAGACACTAAATGTTGAAATTTGCATGCAGATCCATTAAAGGAACACTTCACTTTTTTTTGGAAATAGGAAATTTTCCAACTCCCCTAGAGTTAAACGGTTTTACCGTTTTCGAATCCATTCAGCCGATGTCCGGGTCTGGCGGTAGCACTTTTAGCATAGCTTAGCATAGATCATTGAATCTGATTAGACCGTTAGCATCTCTCTCAAAAAAATTACCAAAGAGTTTCTAGGACAATATGGCTAGGAACTATACTCTTATTCCTGTGTAATAATCAAGGAGCTTTGCTGCAGTACCATCGGCCTAGAAAATCGCAACTTTTCATTTTCCGTCGGTCTTAGTTCACGATGTAACTACAGAAGAGGCAAGTTTTAAATAGGAAAAATATCGAAACTCTTTGGTCATTTTTTTGAGAGAGATGCTAACGGTCTATTCAGATTCAATGATCTATGCTAAGCTATGCTAAAAGTGCCACCGCCAGGCCAGGAGATCGGCTGAATGGATTCAAAAACGGTAAAACTCAATTTTTTAACACTAGGGGAGTTGGAAAATGAGCCTATTTCCAAAAAAAGTGGAGTGTTCCTTTAAAATGAAATACGGCACTTTTCACCAGTTTAACGGCTGGCATACACCTCAGCACTTGTTACATGTCAGCGTTCTGAACTAATGTATGTGTACGGCGGTTTCAGTCATGCTTAACTTGCCTTCGGGTCTCATACACTAACACGCCTTGTTTGACCTGACTCACAGAACAAGTCAGTCTACTGCTTGAAAAAACATTAAAAGACCCAAAAGCATAATTTCACTAAAGTTTCCTGTTGTGTAGGCAATGCCCTTTTCCTTTATTAAAGGACAATGCTTGACCTCACTTCTTGAAAAGTAAGAACCTGAAATTATCAAGGCAAACAGGCAAAAATTGCTCATATTGCTGAATGATAAATGCATCCACTCGTAAAAAATATAGGAGCCAATTTAAATTTGAAAAGAATTGACTTTTTGTAATCTGACGCATTTCTGATTGATGTGGTTATTGTTTCTTAACTTTCCATGACTGTATCCTTACTGGTTCACATTTAGTATTTTTCAAATACCTTTGTGTGCTGGATTGTGTTGTGACTTTTAATTTTAACTTACTGTATCAAAAAATAGTAGTGAAATTTTGCAACCTTAAGTGTTGCAGTGTTTTGTTTTTTGTTTTTTGCAACGTTTTTCCAAATCATACCCTGATTCAAATTTTGCCTAAACAAAATGTTTTTTTAGAATTAAGGTCTTCCTAAAGACACATTTAAGGGTGAAAAAAGAATACATCATGAATCAATGCTTGGGTCTCTCAGGGTTAAATAAATAAAAAAACATTCTTTTTTAAAGTGTATGTTTTTGATCCATCATGGCAACAATAATTCCTAAAATGATGTAATGATGCTGTACGGTCTCAGTAAAGTATGTCAGATTGTGCTGGTCTGCTGCATTCACTAGAACCTAATGCTCAGAACTGAAATATAAGCTTTGCATTCCACACATGAAAAATTATGTTCAGCAATAATTTGATGGGTGTGTTTTTGACTTGCTTTTGTGACCGAGCAAATAGACAGCACTTTGTCATAGCTCATTTTTGTGAATATATAGCTCAAAACTGATTTGTAAAAATCGCATTTTCTCTATTTTATTATTTTTTTATTTTTTCTGCTGTTCACACTTGCTAAATATGATCGTATTCCAGTCAGATATGCACAAAAATCAGATTTGGACTGACAGTCTGAACGAGGCCGTTTGACTCCGGACTCCACAGTGTTCTAGCAAACTTTTTTTTTTTTTTTTTTTGCAAACACAGATTTCCAGTTAATATGCAAATGAACAGTTTGTGCAAGTGCATAGATGTATAGCCATATTCAGAAGACAGTTATCCAGTCTGTAATTCTGAAAACCAACCAGATAAAGACAATGTCATCCAACCGCTTTGAACTACAGTGGACTTACAGTAGGCTATCTTCTGTCAGTCCACATCTGATTATTTGTGTATCCGATTGGAATCTGATCTAAATGATTGACAGTCCACACTGTGTATCGCAACTGTTTTTTTTAGGTGATCAGATTCCAAAAATGTAAGTACTTGAAATTAGATTATATTACATTTTAAAATACTCGTAATCAGATTACAGTTACTTTTTTATTGATTGCATGTTTACATATAATTCACACAATGGCAGTATATCATTCATAATTGATTGATTCTCCGTAATTCTTCTTTTTAATTTTTAAAAATGTCCTTTCTAAAAAAAAAAAGCATATCACTCATATTCTGTACATTCATAAAATCTTTTAGTTTTGTGAAATTGCACATACAGATCAGCCACTGGTCAGTTGCCTATAATCACATGGAAAATTGAGAGGCCACAAAGCGTGTGACCACTAGATTTACAGAACTTTTAAGTTTTAAGTTTTCTCAACATTGCATATCAAATCAAGTCCTGACGAACACATTAATTATAATTTTAATTATCACTCAGAAAATCACATTTAATCATGTTACTGTGTCTTTGTAAGACTTTTGTCCTTCAAACGCATTTTTATTATTTTAAAATTATTTACATTTTTATGATTTAATTAATAGCTTTTCGTTGAACTCACAAACCCCAGTCCGGGAGACCCTGATACAGTGTAATGTTTAAAGCACTTCATGTTGGTGCTAAACCACGCAAAATCTGATTACAGCAGTCAAACTGTAACTGTTTCTATGGGAATGGGAATAATGGGAATAGGATTTTAAACCACATCTGAATGTAGCTCAAAACTGATTTGTAAAAATCGCATTTTCTCTATTTTTTTTTTCTGCCGTTCATACTTGCTAAATATGATCGGATTCCAGTCAGATATGCACAAAAATCAGATTTGGACTGACAGTCTGAACGAGGCATTATTTGACTCCAGATTCTGCCAGATGTCAACTGATGAACTGTATAGGATAATGTAGTTAAGTAGGGTTTGGATCAGAGCTAATGTCTCGTTTGATCATTCAAATGTAGGCGTACGCCCTGCTTGTGGTTTGTAATTTCATTTTAAGCTGGAATAAATGTGACATGAAGTCTGCATGTACACTCGTGTGCATGTGAGAGTGGGAGTTATACGTCCCCATGATTGGCCTTTGACCTACTTTCTTTTCATTCCTTGCCTGTAACTGTGTCAGTATGAAACTCGTATCCCAGTGTTTACCTTCCCTCGCACTGCCATTATCTCCTGTCGTTCACTTTATGTGCCTTTTCACGCTGAAAGATTGCGGTGTACGTGGCCACGATTTACTTTCTCTCCTCTGTTCTCCTCTCCTTCTGGCTTCTCACCAGTCGCTTTTTGTTGTTCGTTTTTCTTCCAACTTGGCAGCTGTGTGCTGAAGGAATGCTCTCTCTCACTCGCTCTCCTTCTCATTGTTTTATAGCTCTCCTCAGCGACAGGCTGGCCCCTTCACAAACGTGGGATAATGAAATGTTTCGTTCTGTTTTAAACACTGCTGCTATGCTCCACTCCTTCTCCTCAGGTCTAAGATTAATAAACAGCCGTGTGGTTTTTGAACGAGAGCCCAACGAGGCACACTTACCGTAGTAACTCGTTGAACTGGGGGGTATAAGCTGTAGATATACGAAACACACAAGTATGCAAACACAAAGTCTCAGAGTGGAGCTCTTAACGCTCATAAACGCATACACAGCCATTCAGTCGTTCACGCATGATAGTCATGGGATCATCCATTTTTCCAGTCATCCTTTGGCTAGCGTTATATTGTGACCACACTCTTATTCATGCAGATGCTTTTAAACCATTCAAGAAAAGAGAATGGAGTGCTGTATTGGTGGGCACCTGTGAATCTCCTGTCTGTAACACACAAACACACACACACACACACACACACACACTCGTGCGCACAGAAAGCCGCTTCAAACAGCGCTTGAACAGACAAAACACAAAATTATGCCAAAAAGTCCTAAATGAGTTAAATGAAGTCTTAAATGAATGTAAAGAGTTAGAAAATGATATCTGCGTCATGGGCGACAGCTCTTAAAGTGACAGCAGTCCTGCTGCTGTCTGTCATTAAAGGGATAGCTCACCCAAAAATGAAAATTCTGTCAGTATTTACTCACCCTCATGTTGTTCCGACCCCGTAAGACCTTCGTTCATCTTCAGAACACGAATTAAGATATTTTTGATGAAATCTGAGAGCTGGATCACTCCTCCATACTAGTCCATAGGCTTCTTCAGGAATAGAAACTTGCCGGCCTCGAAAAGTTATTAAAAACATCGTTAAAATAGTCCAAGTGACTACAGTGGCTCAATCTTAATTTTATCAAGCAACGAGAATACTTTTTGTGCGCAAAAACAAACAAAAATAACGACTTTATTTCAACTATTCATTTCCTTCTCGTGGGCCTCTAGTCAGTTAAACTAGTATGTTTGCGTAGAGCTACGTCACACGTAGGCTCACTATTGGCCGACGCTGGTCATGTGTGTGATGCGTGTGACGTACAACAACAGAAGCTGTTACACTAGTTTAACTGACTCAGAAGGAAATGAATAGTTGAAATAAAATCGTTATTTTTGTTTGTTTTTCGCACAACAAGTATTCTCGTCGCTTGATAAACTTAAGATTGAGCCACTGTAGTCACTTGGACTATTTTAATGATGTTTTTAATAACTTTTCGAGGCCAGCAAGTTTCAATTCCTGAAGAAGCCTATGACATCAGTAGCAGTATTGGTGTATCGGTGATACTGTTCTTCATTAAAAAAAAATGTCATTAAAATGTAAAATATAAGATACAGTCTTTGTTGTTTCTACATTAATTTGGAGTTTAAATGTGAAATTATTTTAATATTAAAAATTATTAATTTAATAGACTTTCTTGGTAAAGAATGACAGCTAACAAAGCATTGTAAAAAAAAAAAAAAAAAAACAGTTCGCTTCGGTAACCTAAAAATGTGCTTCTAAATTAACTGCTTGTTTTCAGAAATATGATTTAATATGTCCAAGTCACATCAGGGGTCAAATAAAATAGAAAAAGCAGCTTAAAGTTGCAGCTGCATGATGTAAGCAGTGTGTGTGTGTGTGCAGCGTACAGGTCTGGTACTGTACAGAGGATGTTTCTGATAGCGAATGATCAGTAGGGAACACTGGCTTTCAGAGTGCTTTAGTGTGTGTGGCCGTTCTTCTGAATCTTTGACACCTCCACGTGTTCTCCTCCCCTCCCCCCTTCCCAGTGCACAGTAAAACACGCAGTGTGTGTGTGTGTGTGCAGTGTACAGGTCTGGTACTGTACAGAGGATGTTTCTGATAGCGAATGATCAGTAGGGAACACTGGCTTTCAGAGTGCTTTAGTGTGTGTGGCCGTTCTTCTGAATCTTTGACACCTCCACGTGTTCTCCTCCCCTCCCCCCTTCCCAGTGCACAGTAAAACACGCAGTGTGTTTGTGTGTCCGCTGGAACAGCAGAGGTTTAAGACGCTCGAGCAAGGGAGCTTTAGCCACTCCCTTAGCCAACCAAGATTTTCTTTTTTTATCCCTTTATCTCCTCCTCCTCTAGTTTCCCTTGTTCTCGCTCACCCTCGTGCTCACTCGCTCGCCCTGGCTTTTGTGTGCAGCACCGTGCGAGAACGGAAGAATGTGTGTGTGAGACAGAGAGACATTGAGAGAGAGAGAGACACGGGCACAGACAGACTGAGAGGAGACAGAAGCGTGAAGATCGGAGCGGAGAATGGAAGACAGCCCGACAGGTTTAGCTCCAGTGTGTAACTCTACGGCCATGCTGAACCACCACTGCACCGGTAATGCAGCACAGCGGGGTTGTGGGTGTGTGTGTGTGTGTGTGTGATTGAGATGCATGTGTGTGTGTGTGTGTGTGTGTGTGTGATTGAGATGCATGTGTGTGTGTGTGTGTGTGTGTGTGTGTGTGTGTGTGTGTGTGTGTGTGCAATGTATAAGCAAGAGTCTTCCTTTTTGTCATGTGGAGGCTTTTGTCCACACAGAGGAAGTGTGTGTAACGCTCTGATCTCACTACAGTGATGCATCTCAGCTGTGTGTGTGTGTGTGTGTTTAGTGAGAGTCAAGCAGTTCATTTGAATGCTTGTAAATGGTCACCACCCCGGCTGTGTGTGTGGATAGTTGTACTTCAAAATTTCATTTTGGCTTGACAAACTTGGGATTGTTTTTTTTTTTTTGCTTCTGCATAATTCCTCATTTTTCGAACTTGCGTTTTTCTTTCAATGAATGATGAAATATTGCCCCAAAACACCATTTTCGTTAGAACGTTCAACATGCATTGGACATCTTCTAGATGCAGACTTGGCTCAGACCTACAGCTTGTTCTGATGTCCCGTGCCTTGCCTCTCCTAACTTGCATTGAACATTTCTTACTAAGTCCTCCAAGTTTAGCACAGACTCTCAGGCTGTCTTTTTCAAATAATTCAACTTCCGCATTTTCTTACAGTGTAGCAGACCCATGGACTTTTGTTGAGGGAATGGGGGACTTTACTGCACGTTTTCTGTTTAAAAAATAATTATTGATTATAAAAGTGTTAATTTTAACCATTAAAAGTGTTAAATTGTTGAGTTAAACGTGTTTAATTTGACGCACAATTTCAGGCATATATTACTGTTAAAAAGGTTGGGGTCAGTAAGATTAAACAAATATTTAATTAATGCTTTTATTTAGCAAGGACACATTAAATTGATCAAAAATGACAGTAAAGACAAAAGATTTCTATTTCAAATGAACTTTTTTCAACATTGATAATAATCAGAAATATTTCTTTCATCAAATCATCATATTAGAATGATTTCTGAAGGATCATGTGACACTGAAGACTGGAGTAATGATGCAGACAATTCAGCTTTGATCACAGGAATACAGTAAATTGTATTAAATATTCAGATAATTAAAATGGTAATGTTTCTATTTTTGGTCAAATAAATGCAGCCTTGGTGAGCATTAGAAGCTTCTTTCAAAAACTTTTAAACATCTAATCTACATTGATTATATTTTTGAATGTTAGTCGGTGCATGAACAAAATAAAGTCTAGTTACTGTGGCAGCACATATTTCATCTGCTTACATTAACTACATTTATTTTTCTCTCATACTTTCTTCTTAATGAAACTGATGAAATGCTTCAGATCTGTGAGGTATAGTTGCAGGATCAGATTCATCCACAGATGTAAATATTTCTGTTTAAATCGATATAACCTTCAAACTTTAAGGCTTTTAAAACATTTTTGAAGTTCATGATGAGGTTTTCTCACGTCAACATTCACAGATTATCTTGACAAACTGTTTATTCTCTAGTTAAATGATGTTTTGTCTAGTGTCCGTGTGTGTAGATGCTTGTTTCTGTGGCTTGTGGCTTTTTATTGGGATGCCACGTCGCGTGCGTGTGTGCGTGTGCTTGCGTGTGCGTGTGCTTGCGCGTGTGTGTGCTTGCGTGTGTGTGTGCGCGTGTGTGTGTGGGCGTGTGTGTGTGCGTGCGCGTGTGTGTGTGTGTGTGTGTGTAAGGTTAGACACAGGTTCAGTGGCTGAATACTGCCTCTGGTAAGGGTGTTTCTTCCTTTCATTGTAATAAACGCTTGTTAACGAAACAATAAAAGAGGTGAATGATTAACGCGTGTGTGTGTGTGTGTGTGTGTGCGTGTGCGTGTGTGTGTGCGTGTGCGTGTGCGTGTGCGTGTGCGTGTGCGTGTGCGTGTGCGTGTGCGTGTGTGTGTGTGTGTCTGTCTGCTCACACCATATATGAATCTGCCTGCAGTGTACTGTATGTGTTCAGCTGGTGTTCTGATGGAGTGTGTTTGCATGTCTCCTTGCAGATGGTACACATTACTGTTCACCTCCTTCTCTTTCTCTTCTCTCTACTCTTTTCTCATCTTTAGATAAAGTTTAGTGAAGCTTCTTTAATGAAATTGAAAAAAAAGGATAGGATAGAAAAAAAGGATTCTCCTATCCGGGTTTGTATGCGGAGACAACTGTAAGTAAACCATTAAAGGTTTATTTCCTCTAAGAGTAAACACTGAGCCTCTGTGGCGCTCTCAAAACATTGCTCTGTTTGTTTAAGCGTTCAGACCCGCTCAGCTCAGCAACAAAGCCTCAACCAATGGCAGAGGCTTTCTGTTAGTCTGACCAATGGGGAATGACAGAAACCTGTTTGAAATCACAATCTTTGCAATTCTGTTTGGCGCTGAAAATACTCACAGTTTTTAAGACAAAGTAAAGTAAAGGAGTGTTGAAAATAAAACTGTTGCGTAACAATTTCATTACCAAAGTTCATCTCTCCCTCTCTCTCTCTCTCTCTCTAATAACTCTTTCAGTTGTTTTATTTTGTCTCATCTTTCATAACCATACTGAAAAAAATGCAGCACAATTATACCTGTGTATATTACATCACACACACACACATTTACTTGGCTATCTACTGTAAATGTAAATGCATAGAAGATGTCCCCAAAAGCATGTTTTTGTTAGATTTAGCTCACTTCTGGCTATAAATCTGCCCCCAGAATGTGGGTGAGCACACACACACACACACACACACACACACACACACACACACACACACGCGCGCACACACACACACACACACACACAGGCGCTGCTGTGTGTGTGTGTGTAGGATGTTTTCATGTGTTTACGTTTATCTAGCGGTCAGAGGTTAGTTTGGAATTGTGCAATCGATATCCAAACCATAATAATAGAAACAACTAGCTCTTCTGCTTCTGCATACCTGGGCGTCTGCACTGATATAAATGACTGTTAAAAGCACAACAAATACATCAGCCATGAGGAAATCACGTTTAGATGATGTTTGCACAAACAAAGTATTAAAAAAAAAACTACCATGGTATTACCATAGCTTTTTGGCCATGTATTTTTGGACTTTCATATAATGGATGGTATTTTTGTAGTTTTCTTCGAAGGACTTTGGATTACCATCGTATTATTAAAATGGTATCACCATCTGATAATATCGCTGTACCGTGGATCTGCCCCATTATTTTTTTGTAACAGTGGTAGTTAGTGGTCGATGAATAGCCAATGCTGATGACAATACATAAGGGTGGCTGGAAGCCGATGTAGTAGCGGCATGTGTATTAAACAGTTTAGCGATGCCAAATAAGATCATGTTTATCTATGAAGTAACACAGACTTAAGCGATGTGTGGTTTAGTAGAGTGGATGTGCAGTTCTCTGTGCAATAATCCACTCATCCATCAGCATCAGCGAGCGCGCCGCTGCGTAACCCTGTCTCTACACTTGCTCTGCACTCACAGTTGGCCCGAATATACAGTCTAATGTCTTTAAACAGACATGTCAGAACACGCGCTAAACAACCTGAAGCCGCTGCGAGGGCAAGGCGCTGGAATCTGCTGCGCAATAATTAGCACTTCATGCAGACACGCATTTTATAATTACAATACAATGCATCAAGTCAAACCTTCATTCTTGGGCACGCGCTGGCTCTGACTGTTCAGAATCGAATACTAGTGTACTGCATAGTGTGCACTGCACTGTATGCTGCCCACCATTAGTTATACATACTATGTGACATGGTACATATTGTTCATTTCAGATGGTTTTCAGACTAATTTAAGAGCACTACTGTCACATGACGTCATTATGATGTGCGTTTAATTCGGAGAGTGGCTACCAGTTGACATCTAGAAAATGAAATAGAATTAATTATAGATAGTTAAGTCGAGTCACCTTTATTTATATAGCACTTTACAAATTTTTTCAAAGTAGCTTTATAGTGATAACAGGAAACATGCATTTCCGCTGTTGTTCAGCTGAAGTCAGTTCATGGTTGATTAACTGAGAATTGAATAACTGATAACTTTAATAACACTTTTTTGTTATTTTGCTGGTAATTCAACGTTAAAATGTTATTGTGTCGGCAGAGCAAGTAATAAGGTGTTCAAATGATTTTACAACCAGTTTTGTTGCACTTTAGTGGAAGGTCAAGTCGAGCACACTGCAGTAGTGGCCAAAAATGATGAGTTTAATGACCCTAGAAGTTTAATTACATATCAGAATATGAGGGAAATATTTTAAATATAAGGTAAGAACAAAACACTAAACTTAAGGTATTTATTACACACAATTATTACATTTTGGCCAACATTTGGCCAAAAGCCAAACTACAGGTTTTATTTGACCTACCATGCAAACAAATGCATTGCCAAGATTATATGGTCAGGTTAAACACGTTGCATTTTGGGATGCAGTATTCCTTGCAGCATTTTTGAGCAAATGCAGTAGGGTCATCTGGGTATGCTAGTATTCACAGTGCATTGCTTATTGTGAAACTGGTCTTTATGGTAGTTTTGAACGGCCAATAGGGCTGCACTATTAATCGTATTTTAATCGTGATAACATAAAAATACATGCAACATGCAGGCCTTCAGCTCTTAACAGTTGGTTAGTCTTTTGAACATCAGCTAAATCTGTCCATAATCTAAGGAGAGATGGTGGTGAAAACACATGTCACAACATTGCTCTGTGCCTCTTATCATCATCTAATCTCACACCCGGCCCCATCCATGTGTGAGTGTGTGTGTGTCTTGTGTGTCTTGCCTCAGGACGTTACAGTGAATCATTAACATGAATCTTCAGTGCTGTGTAGTTAATCATGTCTGTTACATGTCTGCTCTTCTGTTGAAGACAGAGGAATCTCATTCATAAAGCTGCAGCCACACACTCTCACAAACACACACAGCCCTTCAAATCACAACGACTGAGAAAACCTTTGACTTAAAGAGGTATTTCCTCCCAAATTAATTTTCTGTTAGAATTTCAGCCTCATCCTGTGCCAAACTCGAATGACTTTCTTCACAGTATCACAAGAGGTGACACTTTTCAATATAATGAAAGTCATATGGGTTTTAGAACAACATGAGGGCGAGCAAATACTGACAGAATATTCATTTTTGGGTGTTGTATTCCTTTATGACTTTCAGACAATTTCTGCAATCCATTTAAGGATTATGGAATCAGCTTTTGTCATTACTGAATGCTCTTTTGGTGAAGCTCATAACCTTGAGATGAGTCTCTGTATGCAAATGTGTGCTTTCATATCTGTTACACATGTACGAGTGTGTGATCCCCTGTGGGTAGACATGCTGACTTATTATGTATAATTCATATTGCAAGCATGCAACAATGATACTCAGTCCCCAGAGGTTGTCTGGAGCTGCGCTCGTGCGTGTTTGTGCGTGTTTGTGCGTGTGTGTGTGTGTGTGTGATTCTGTGTCACAAGTACATTTGCAGTAGTCTTATAACCAGGGCTTGACATTAACACCCGCCAAATGTGGGTGTGTTTCAGCAGTGGCGTGTAACGCAGTCACTCTTACTAGCCACTTTGGCGGGCTGAATTTTATAAAGGCCTTATACATTTTTATACAAGGCCAAAAAGGCATCTGAAATAATAAACTAAGTACAATCTAGTGTTGTCAAAAATATAGATTTTTCGATACTTATCGATACTGAACTATCTGAAACTCTTCCACAGGATAAACTTTATTTTATATAGCGCCTTTAAAAAGCATCTCAAAGCGCTTCACAAGAATAGAAACATGATAAAACATACAATTACTGTTACAAATACAATTACAAATACAATGCATTACTGAAAAAAAAACCCTAATAAAATACAAAATAAAAACATTATGAAATGTTCGATTAATAATAATAATAATAAGGCAATAATGAACAATTATGTGAAAGCTACCCTAAACAAATAAGTTTTAAGGGATGATTTAAAAACACTAAGGGATTCGGCTTGCCTAATCTCAGGAGGCAGGGAATTCCAAAGTTTTGGAGCATTCGACGAAAAGGCCCTATCACTCATGGATTTTAGTCGAGTATGCGGAACAATTAAAAGGCCAGCTTCCGAAGAGCGGAGATCACGTGCTGGTGTGTAAGGGGTTAAAAGTTCAGCAAGATAATGAGGTGTCAGTCCATGCAAAGCCTTATAGGTAAGCATTAGGATTTAAAAATCAACACGGAATCTGACAGGGAGCCAGTGTAAAGATTCCAGTACAGGAGAGATATGATCCCTTGTCCTGTTTCCAGACAGAATTCGAGCGGCAGAATTTTGTACCAACTGTAGTTTGGTAAGGGTAGCTTTTGAGACCCCGGCCAACAAAGCATCATTGCGAGAAAATACAAAGATGTTAATTAGCTTTTCAGCCACAGGGAGTGACAACATGGGACGCAATTTGGCTATATTTTTTAGATGAAAAAATGATGTCTTGACAGTGTTCTGAACATGAGGAAGAAATGTTAAGTTAGAATCAAATATCACCCCCAAATTTTTTAATTTTGTTTGAAATTGAAGTGTAGAACTTTCTACACTTAAAGTTGGAGACCCAGCCTTCCGTAGCTGGTGAGGTGAACCAATGAGCATTACTTCCGTCTTGTCACTGTTTAGACATAGAAAATTACTAGACATCCATTTTTTTTTATCTCAGAATACATAAAGAAAGATAGAACACAGCCACATTAACATCAGGTTTTGAATGTATATAAACCTGGGTGCCATCTGCATAAAAGTGAAAACTGAGACCAATCTTAAAAGTTGACCAAGAGCATAAACGTATATGTTAAAAAGTATAGGGCCCAAGATAGAACCTTGAGGAACACCAGATTGCACTACACCAATAGCAGACCTGCAACCACCCATAGCGACAAACTGCTTTCTACCAGAAAATTAGGACTTAAACCAGCTTAGTGCAGTATCAGAAACACCAAAGACAGTTTCTAACCGAGCAAGTAAATATTATGATCAACAGTGTCGAAAACGGCACTAAGATCAAGAAGAATTAAAATAGAGAGACAGGGGCTGAGGTTAGGAAGGGGCTCATAAAGATTATTTGTAGCTAGATGGGAGTGCAATTGAGTAGCAATAATTCGCTCAAAAACTTTGGCGAGAAAGGGAAAATTGGAAATGGGACGCACCAGCAACGCGTCCTCCCTCTTTAATCTGTCCGACAGTGAGTTGACACAATGGTTGACATCCTTTACAGTCTATGGTTGGCACACAAACCCTTTACTCACTTGTTTCATTTGCTCCGGATGAATATTGTTGGTGTTACAGGGTGAGGGATTTCACATATTGAGCATAATTGTACTCGTTCCTGCAGATTTTGTGCTCACACCCAAAGTGCTTGCACATAAAGACAAGTATATTGGCTATTTAAAATACTATAATGGGTCCATGCATCATGTCTTAAAGCAACAACAGCCTAATATACCGGCTGCCAAATAATGAGATAATATTAAAAAATATATATAAGGCAGTTTTTCCCTATGTCATCGATGTCAAAATTGTGGCCAGTGAAAATGTAGAGTGGCTAGTAACTTTGAAAAACCACTAGCCACAGTCGCTGGTGAGCAAAAAAGTTAATGTCAAGCCCTGCTTATAACCCACATCACCACAAAAAGAGAGGTTGGCTTTTTTGCTTTCTTCAGAAATGTCAAAATCTAGTTAGTATTATGAATATCTCCTGTTAGATTTCAGGTTTAGTTGAGTGGTATAAATCTGACTGAGAGTTGTTCATACAAACGTAGTTGAGATTTCACCCCTCAGCATAGACTTCCTGTATGAGCTCACCTCTGTAAAGACTCAGAGTATCACAGCTTCCCTTTTTTTACTACTCAGTTACTTCAGCGAATACCATGGTACAATTTCAAACAATTATTACCAAGATGGATTGTTGAAAAAATATTGTAACAAAACAATGAGTGTGGTCCGACTGTTTTCTTTGGACCATCTTTTAACCATCTCGTAAATAAACATACCATAGCAAAAAAAGTGTAAAAACAATATGCTTTCTCAATAAAACAACTATTGGTTTAAGTTTATATATTTTATCAGTGTAACATATCTGTTCGTTGCGAAGCTTAATCATTAAACAACATTTTGATATTACAAAGAAAGAGATGTTTTCCTGGGTGAGCTTGTCAACCATGTTTCAGACAAACTGTTTGCCACTACACTTACTGTACTATACCGTAGTGTAAAATATACCCTGAAAGAATTTCAAAAGCAGCAGTCTAGATATTTAATAAATCAGTCAAAACATGATGGACTGGACACATTGTTACAGCAGCCCGATCTGAAGATCTCTTATGGTTCTTCTATGGTTGTAGATCTATGGTTCTGCATGTATGATGTCCAAATTAAATTGGTATTATCAAAAAAGAGCACGGCGGTTCCATAGGGTCCAAAGTACATGATAATTCTATAGTACTTTTCAAGTGTTCACTGAACATTTAGTTATGGCATGCATGCGAGTATGTAATAACCCTACTTCAGTTTAATGTTTTGTCTTCTAAACCATATAAGACTCACACATACACTAGTTTAGACATGTGCAGCCTTGCGCTCTACTCTAGTTTACAAGTGTGCAAAGTTTTAATCATCTTCTAACCCTTCAGCGTGACGTGACCTTTTTTTTTGCCGGGTAAGAGACGTCTCTACTGCTTCACCAGGGTCAAGTCCAAACTAGTTCTGTGTGTGACCAGTCTTTGCTTTCATCTAATCCTTATCTCGCACTCAGGAAGCGCGCAACTAAACACCGCAACAGATTATCAAGGCTATCTGTTATGAATAAGTGTTGCAAATGCTAAACATTAACAAGACACATCAATCAATGCTGGCGAACGTTGTGTTTGTGTGTGACTTGAGCCTGAATGTGTCTGATTGCACAACTGAGTCTTATCTCAGCTCCAAATCTGCCATTTAACCCTGAGGACTTCCTCCATAGACCTCCAGAATCAAGCATGCCAAAAACGCCTTACGAGCGTGCGATCTGGCCGCGCGCCACGGGACTGTCCTGCAGCGAGTCGAGGATCTCACTGGAGCTGTGTGTATGAGTGTGTGTTGGTCTCTGCCGGTCTGAGCATGGGACGTTAGCACATGTTTTATACGAGATAAATCCATTTCATTCTGAGGAAATGTGTGTTAGTTCGGAGGTGTGTGTTTAGGTGTACGTGCTGAAGGGGTGGGGGAGAAAACTGAGGAATGTGACAAGCTATTGTGAAATATGACATGTGAGCAGGCCTTCCTTCCTCTTGTAGACTGCAAGGAATCATGGGTAGAAGTGTGGAGGAGGGCAGGTTTCTCCTCAGTTTAGGTGTACCCCATTCTTGAGAAACCTCATGCTGTTGATATATTCGGTGGAGGTTACCTGGGGATACTCCGCCACCCTCAAACCCTCCCTTTCTCTTTCTCTTGAGAGCGCTCGCTCTGCCCTGGCTTTTTCCATACGAACTGCCAGTATCAAACAACCTCCCAAAGCCATTTCCTCTCAAAGAAATGCATTGTGTTATTAACGTTTGCCCTCTCTATGTTTCCATGGGCCGCTGAGATAAGATGGTTTGAGAGGAAGGACCTGCAGACAGGGAGGAAACTGCGGGCAGGGAAAGCAAATGAAATATTGTGTAGTTTTGCAGAACTCCAGACTTTGGATTTTATTAAATACTTCCTGCAACCTTGATGTTTGCTTTTAATTTCTTGGTACATTTTTTACTTAGATAAAACAGTTGTGTGTGACGTTGGTCTGTTCGTGTGTGTAAAGTTGTGAACATTCACTTATGTTGTTGTTCTTTAGGTCATTGGTTTTGGTTCTGGACGACTGTACATCAGATTGTTCTTTGGACAAGTGATGACTTGTCGTATCAAAATTGCTGATCGTATCAAAGTGAATAATAATGGTGGTCACATTGACATTTTGCTGGCAAAAAGCTCACAGATGTCATTTTCAAACCAAGCAGCTTTCTGTTGGTTAATTTGTGATTTTCTAACTACTGTGAACAAAAGGTGTAGGATTTCCTTTGAAACAATTTTCAATTGGAAATAGGTAGTAAATTTCACAAATAACTACAAAGAAAATGGCAAGTAAAACATTGAATTAAGCATGAAATTTTGAAATGGAAAGACTGAAATTGTATTTTCTTATAAAATGTTACCACCTCACCTTTACAGTGTATGGACGATTAAATGTACGAAGCCCCTTAGGGGACATGATGATGGAGATAAATTTCAGACTGAAAATAATATTTCATAGCTTTTCTGTTCCCCTGAGAAACGTTGTGTTTGCTGACAAACTGTTTACGCTGTCTCAAAAAAGTATCCCTTTCCCCCCCAAAGAAGCATTAAAATATAACTTTCCCCCCATCTCTTGTTTTTCTATCATCATGTCCCCTGAGGAACTCCATCGTTTAAGCATTTTAAAACACGCTAAGCAATTCATTTATGTTGCATTCCATGCCATACAGTATAAACTTACTTAACTAAATGTCACTCTCAAGACAATAATCGCTCAGTGTGTACTCGGTTTATAATGGGTTATTCTTCAATTGTAGCATGGGATTAGTATAGTAAATCTTGTGAAAGCTCAGCCCCATATTCAAGTTTGATCTTCCAAAGAACATTTCTACTAACTAGAAGCTGTATGTTGGACTCTGCCTCAGAAATAGTGTTCGTCGTCACTCTGCTATTGGCTTAGCATCCTGATGTGGATCCTGAGGAAGGAATTCTGATCCCAATTTGTTTCCTTCATTTGATGAATTACTGCTGCCATTATCAATCGCAAATAGACAAACACATTCTTCATCAAATTTAGCTGGCTATTCATGGGTGATATAGCAGCAGATATTCACCACTGATTATTTTTTGAGATGTTGCAATAATCTGGCCTTCAGATGTCGACTTTAAAAAGGAAATTACAGGAACAAACAGCACAAAGGTAATGAATGGTAGTGTTGGTGATCATAGAGAGAGGAAGGAGAGCTCTGACATACTGTCGATCAGTAGTTTGAGCTGGATTGGCGTCTCGGACTCACGATGGCTTGGATGGCTCCAGAGTTTGATTGAATCGTTTCTCTCTCCATGGTTGCAGTTGCCGGATTGGACCGATTGATCTTTGTGCTAACAACTAACTGTAGTGTGTGTTAGCTCAGCTGTTGGCGGAGGATCTAGCTAATGCACTTCGGCTTTTTGTCTAATAATGGACTCTGGGTTAGAATGCACAGAGTGTCCCTTTTTTGTATGGATGAAATGGTTACCGGTTGATGATAAACAGCAATAAAATTCATAAAATGAAAACATTAAATTTACTTTTTTTTAAAGCGGTTTACCGCTATACCGCAGGAATTTTTTTGCTTTTCAACCGCGGTTAGAAAAAATCCATACCGTCCCAGCCCTAATGTGTGTGTGTGCGTGCGTGCGTGTGCGCCTGAACCTCCTCCCCCTCACCAACCTGAAGACTGCAGGCTCCGTTATCATTAAGGAATTTGACTGGATGTGCGGTGTGGAAATAGGCTTCTCGTATTTGCGGCCATGCGTTTTGTTTGTTCGAATTGTGTGTGGGTGAGAATGTGAGTACCTACAGTGATTTATAAATTGTGTAAAAACGTCCTACGGTCTGGTTTCAAGCTTGGATCCGAGATGAGTTGCTGTGTGAGAGTTTGAGTTGTTATATGGTATTTTATGCCCCTTAAACGAGCTAACCGCAGCTGAGAATGCTGAGCCTCCTCGATCATGGATCCAGTCCAGCAATCAAAGTCCCAACCACAGTAACGCCTGGCAGCCCATGCCCCCCATCCAGAACCCAGCACTGCTGCTCTCTAACGCCGAGGACCTTCTGCAGCAAACAAACACTTAAAGGATAGTTCACCCCAAAATCAACATTAATCTCAGCCTCGTGTCATTCCAAATGACATAAAAGAAGATATTTGTCTTAATAAAAAAGTCTTTGTCCATACTGTAAAAGTCAAAACTGTTTGGTCACCAGAATTCTTCAGTATATCTTCTTTAGTACTTACTTTAGTACTTACTTTCAGAAGAAAGACATAAGATCCAGATTTTCAATGTTCATATTCTCTGACAAGCAAGAGAGCAGCAAAAGCTGCAGCCAATGGAACCGAGGAAAGAGCCGAGGCTCGGTGCTTAAAAATGGCATTTGCTCACTGCTGATTTAATCTGTAACTGATAAGCTGTGCTGCGCACTTCTCTCACTGTCTCATTCATATTTTTTGCCCCCCTCCCCCCGTTCTGTGCATAAATGGCTGCAAGCTCTTTTTCCGTGTTGTTTGTTGACATTGGTGATGTCTGGACTTCAGGATTGGGAAAGCTCAGATGTTAGATCGATGATTGAAGAACGGCTACGATGAGGCTCTATATGGGCCGTGTGTTCATCTAGACTACAGAGGATTGTTTTAAATCAACACTACAGTAGGAGAGTTCTGTGGAATAGTTTACACGTTCATTTGCTGAAATAACCCAGAGAAGAGTAATTTATATCAGAGTGAATGAAAAAAAAATTTATGTCTGTATATGCAGTGATTATTATGTTTCGAGCATTTAACAACAGTTCTTCTAACCCTAATTGATGGAGTGTGTAGCTTTTCATTTCTTAAACAACCATGTAGGAAGAAACATCGTGGCCATATTCCAGGATGACAATGTCAAGATTCATCAGGTTTAAACTGCTGTGAGGAGCATGAAGAAGCATTTTCACCTCTGAGCGCAGACTTTAAATTCACTGAAAGTGTTTGGGATGTGCTGGAGGAGACTTTACAGAGTGCTGGACTCTTGCATTGACAATACAAGATCCTGACCAAACATTGATGCACCTTTTGATAGAAATAAATGTTGTGATGTCAATTCCATCATGAGGAGGTGCATCAACTTTTGACCATTTACCATAAACTTTTGTTCAAGATCTTGTACTTCTATATCATGTATCTGTACTCTCTGATGAGAAATGCATCTCTCTCCGTGTGTGTGCCAGATGACAGCATCTCAGCGGCGAGCACCTCAGACGTGCAGGACCGGCTGTCGTCTCTGGAGCTGCGGGTTCAACAGCAGGAGGACGAGCTGACGGTGATGAAGGCTGCGCTGGCAGATGTGCTCAGACGTCTGGCTCAGTCCGAGGACGCCACCGCTGCCAAAAAACAGCAGAGCAGCAAAGGTAACCTGTGTGTGTGTGTGTGTGTGTGTGTGCCTCCAGTGATCCTCACACTGTTTACACGGAGGAAGTGTAGGAGCGCAGCCAGACCAGGATCTGTTAACAGTTTCAATCCATCCTTGACCCACGGCGCTGAACGTTTCCATTTGAATAGCAGCTGTGTGTGTGTCAGTGTGTGTGTGTGTGAGCGCTTGTGATCTTAGGGGCTGCTTGAGGGAAGGCATTTTAATGTTTGACCATTAAAACTGACTTCACTTTGTTCTCTGTTTAACACACCGTATAAAACACACTGGCTGCCTCCTACTCCGTTTCTCTCGATCTCTTTAACACACACACACACACACACACACACACACACACACACACACACACACACACACACACACACACACACACACACACACGTATGCAGCGAGCCCATGCAACCTAAAGGTTTTCTGATGTTGAAATACTTTTATCCTTTCCTAGTTTAATATGTAGAGACTTAAGTAAGTCATTCAACGTTTGAGAGTGAGGCGCTAACAATTTACAATTTACATTGTCGTCCCATGATCTCGTTACCAGGGCCGTCGGCAGGGTTTCATAATCACTGAGGTCCCAAACTTCATCTGGTGAAGGGATGCCCCCCCCCCACACACACACACAGAAAATGTACATTTTTCTGATCTACATATGTGCATTTTAAGACATTTGAAGGCCATAAAGATTGGATAACAATAGCTTTAAAACCATGTCTGTGTAGATTATTTGTCAGTTCCTGCTCTCTCCTCATCTCCATCACTCTTCTTTTTCTCTGTCTGCTTATCTTGCCCTGTCTCTTCCCCTCCTTTCACTTTTAGTCTTTTCATTGTCATCTGTGTCGGCAAAGCAAGTAAACATAGGGTCAACTGATATTTATGTTTTATGAATCATTTTCTTCAAAAAGTAAATTTACTGAAGGCTACCAGGAAAGCTACTAAGTTTATTAAATTTATTCACAATACTCCATGCACACATTCATTATTAATCTAATGCCTAATATGATGAAAACGGCTTCGTTAATGTTTCTTGTCCTCTCATATTGACAGTAAATTATATAGGCTTATTTTCAATTAAAATATCGAAATTAGATAAGTATTAGTTTTCCTGATTATTTTTGTCGGTCGTTTAACATTTCTATCCTAAAATGGCTGTCAAATATGAAATGTTTAGTTTAACTACTTGCATCGTGTCTCGCACTTTTTGACCTTTTCTATCCCATGAAGCCACGAGAGAAGATTTATGAATGGCGGTGACACAACACAACTGACGCTGTTGGTCACATGACACCGCAGATGTACGTCCAGAATATATTAATACTACACATTCATACTTTATAGAACATACTTTTTTAACGGTCACAAAGTAAGTTTCAAACCAAGTGTACTACTTATTATACAGTGTGCTCTGCGATTTTGGATGCAGCGAATGTCACATATGCTAGCCTTCACGTCCAAACTGAAGTAAACATACTTTATTGTCATTAGCATCTGATTTAGTACACATCTTCACATTTTTCTCTATATGATGTTTTATTAACTTTTGATAAATGGCAGGAGCACGTTCGGATAATCTACCCAATCAGCATGAGACCAGCATCCACTCCTCTCTTATTCCTATCCCAGCCAGGCTTATGAGGCGAGTCTGTTCGGGCCAGCAGAAAACAGCTTCGGACAGCACGCCAAATACGCATATTCTGTCCTATATCTGATTATATGCAAGTGGAAACAAAGACATACAATTGTGCTCATACGTTTACATGCACATCTATTTTTGCAATCCCTCTTATAAAAAAAGGGCTTGTAAATGTACGTAATGACAGTGGACATGAAGACAGGAGAGATTGAAGAGAATCTGGCACTGTGTAATCCTGCAGTGATGTGTGGCAGAACACACTCACACCAGCAGTGTGTTTCAGGGACGCCATCCACGGCTGGACTGAAGATGCGCTCGCTTAGACCTCATGTTCCATTCACAAATCATTCATACCATTTCACACAGATTTCCATGTTTATGTCAGATGATAGGCTTTGGAAAAATAGATTTGAATAATTGTAGTTTTTAGTGTACAAATGTATCCAATTAGACCAACAGACAGACGAATGAATATTTTACTCAACGCAAGCACTAACAACGGGCAATTTCTTGAAAATGAAATATTAAGAGCAGAACAAAAACAGAACAATTTATATTCATTATACAAATTTCCATGACTTTAGAAGATTTTGCTCAGATTTTTCCAGGCCTGAAGTTCCCTGTTATTTCCATGTTTTTGAATACTAAAATCCATACATGGGGTATGCAGTATTATCTTTATTATTGTTTTATTATACATTTTATACAATGGTTTAGAATAATTTGTCATGCTTTTGAAAGATGTCTATTATGCTTTGATTGAAAATACTGTATTGTGTATTATGCAATATTGTTATTCCTGTGATCAAAGCTGAATTTTCAGCATCATTACTCCAGTCTTCAGTGTCACATGATCCTTCAGAAATCATTCTAATATGATGATTTGATGCTCAGGAAACATTTATAATTTTTTAGTGTTGAAAACCATTTTGCTGCTTTTTATTTTTGTGGAAACCATCATACATTACCATTTACAAGTTTGGGATAAGAAAGATAGAATTTAATAATTTTATTCAGAAAGGGTGCATTAAAATCACAGTACAGAAATGTATAATGTTACAAAAGATTTATATTCCAAACAAATGAATCAAAGAATCCAGAAATAAAATTATTATGGTGTCCACAAACATATTAAGCAGCAAAAACTGTTTTCAACATAGATAAAAAGAACCATTATTAATAATTAAGCACCAAAAATAATTGATAATATGAGTCCTAAATCAGCATGTTAGAATGGACTGGAGTAATGATGCTGAAAATTCAGCTTTGCATCACAAGAATAATTTGCATTTTACAATATATTCCAACTATAAATAAATTATTTTAAATTGTAATATTATTTCACAATATTACTGTTTTTACTGTATTTTTCAACAAATGTTGCATTGGTGAAACATTAAAAAAATCCAAATTATTTCAAACCTTTTACCCCAAATATATTTTATATATATTATATATATATAACTTTTTTATTCCAAAGGAGAGGGAAAAGAAAAGTAGCCTAGAAACAATTTTACCACATGAAAAGAAAGAAAGAACAATTCTGAGTCAGTGAGCAATGAAAACGGGCAAAACGAAAGCAAGCCTCTAAACAAAACCCAAACCCGAGCCCTGCACTGCGATTGCCAGCCTAAACCATCCGAGAGACGGCCAGCCTCTGACTCAACACTGCACACTCATTCTTCAGGGTGACTGCTTTCCACATCTTACAGTAATAGTCATCAGACTGGAGGCTAATTGCCAAAATAAACCTCAAAATAACCATATTATTTATTTTAAGCATGAAGACTCAATCATTATTAAAAAAGACGTTATATTTCATAAAATTGCAGTTTTTACTGTATTTTACAGCCTTGGTGAGCAGGAAAGACTTCTTTCAAAAACATAAACTCTCACCAACCCAAAACCTTTGAACGACAGTTATATATATTATATTTTTTATATAAAAATATATATATTTATTTTAAATATTGCTGTGCTGGTTCTCATTTTTCCCACTATTTTCATTCTCTCCGGATATTCTCCCTTCTCTCTTCCCACTGCCCATATTTCCTCGCTGTGCCTTTACGGCCCATTATTCTCCTTCATTTCTCATTCGTTCTCACCATGTTGATGTGAGTTTCAAGGCTGACTCACTGCTCAATCCCATATCTATTCCCCCTCATTTCCCATAATCCCCACATTATTATCGTTCCCCGAACTCTCACTCTTTCCACTCCAGGCGTCTCCCAAACCTCAGTCTCTCGTCATTCAGCTGCTCTCGGGACGGTATCTGTGAAAGGAGAAGAGAAGCCGCTGGATGCTGGGCTTTCATGTATTGTTTTTGCAGTTAATCTGATAAAAATTGATGGGCAACTCTGATTATTTTGCAAGATGTGCGGGTCAGGAAGGCAGTGTGCTTTATTTTGTCTGTTACTGAAGCGTTTTTATTGCTATAAAAGTGTCTTCTTTCATTTAAAGAACACTGAATGTGATTAAGAATGACTTTACCTTTACACGCTTATGTTATTTGCTGTATTTTAAGCATGGCAGTGATGGAGAATGCCAGTGGTTTTTGGAGACAAACGGTCTTCTGATGGAAGGTAGATATTTCCTCGGTTTCCTGTTGGAGTTGGGTCACATAAGGACTTCCTGTGAGGCTGTGCTGACTAGACACACACACACACACACACACACACACACACACACACACACACACACACACACACACACACACACACACACACACACACACACACACTCACACACACTCTCACACACACACACACACACACACACACACACACACACACACACACACACACACACACACACACACACACACACACACACACACACAGTACAGTATAGTAGCGTACACACAGGAAGAAGGTCATCTTATGCTTGAAAGCCATCTCGCTGAACACACACACACACACACACACACACGCATTCATTATTTATGTGATCTAAACAGCATGATCTGTCGTGGCAGGATGAAGGATTAAAGGATTAGTTCGTTCAAAAATGAAAATGATCCCAAAATTTACAGAGTGTTAATAAAGGCTTTCTGAGGTGAAGTGTTTCTGTATGAAAAATATCCATATTTATAACTTTATAAACTACAATCACTGGTTTCCCATTCACGAGTCAAGTTATGGCGTATGATGGATGCTTGATTGATTGTTTTATTAAATATTTTGGCTAATTTTCAACTATCAGTAATTTGGACAAAATGTAATATGACTTTGATTCAAACTTATTCTCCCCCCCCCCCCCCTTTTTTTGTAGCTGTATTCCTGGTTAAGTTATTATTATTATTATTATTAGTAGTAGTAGTAGTAGTAGTGGTATTATTATTACGATAGCTCAAACAGTACAGTGTAGCACAAGCAATGGCAAGATCATGGGTTTGATTCCCAGGAAGTGCACAATGTGAGTCGCTTTGTGTCTGCCAAATGCATAAATATATAAATTATTATTTTACAATAAATAGCAATATTGATTAATATGTTTATCTGTAATATCTGAAAAATGGTTTTATCTTCTTGACTGTATTGTTATTAGCACATCTAATGCAAAAGCTGAATAGAAGTTAATTTGCTCCAAATAATGTTGAATCAGTTGATTTATGAAAATAATTGTTCACTGTAACTGTAGCCAATAGGAGTGAAGTCTCAGCTCTGTTTGTCTCATTTTACCATGTTTAAATCCGTTCCACAGAATTCTGCAGATTTTCCCATAAAATCGGCACAGAAAAATATGCAATATATATGAGGCTAGCACTATTTTTTTTGTAATCTAAGAATAAACCAAGAGAACAAGATAATTCATATCTTGTTAAAATTGTTGATTAAATCTTTATAAACATCCTGATTCAGTTTTTAAAGAAGGGTAGTTCTGGACCAGGCATTAATGTGAGCGCTAGTTGTTTTGAGGAGTCAAACACACGCGTGCGTCTCACACACGCATTCTCTCAGCGGTCTAATGAGGTCAGCCACACACTGTGTGTTTTTGTTGTGGGCTAATGGAGCGTGAAACAGAGCCATGTGGTTCTGACATCGCATCGCCGCCTCCTGATAATATACACACGTGCACACTGGGATCATCTGAATCCTGCACACAATAACTGCACAGGCGTCTGTCTCTCAGAGCAGAGGTCAAGAGAAGAGACATTTCAGAGAGTTTTAAATAGCACAGCTGATGCAAACCATTGCAATCTCAGCACTGTTTAGCGTGAGAATCCCATACCAGGCTCAGTCTGTTCTGTAGCGTTAATGCCTCAACTACACTGCTCATTTGTGTGTTTGCAGAACATTGTATACTTCTTCACCACAATTTTTTTGGTCAGGAAACTGGCCAAGTTTAAGCAAATGCACTACTTAAAAAGCCATTGCTGTCTCAGAAAAGCCTCAACGGCAGAATGAAGTTGTTGGCTAGTATGTGGAGTTGTGTGTGGAGTGATGAATCACACTGAAACACGAGTTGCATGGTGAAGTCTTCAAAAATCTGCTGAGAAATCTAATAATAAATGCATCTCTACCACAGTGAAGCATGGAGGAAGAGCTGTTGTTTGGTGAGCTACTTCACTGTGAAAAGTGTTTCGGACGGAGTGCAGGACAATATTGCAGATCAGATGTTATTGTTCATCAATACAATGCTCCTGCCCATATTGCGAAGACAACCAACAAGTCGTGTTTTGGCCTCACGGTAAACTCAGACGAACTGGAAGATGTTCTCATGAACGTCTGAAGCCGTTGAGTGGACTCTTCTTCCTGTCTGCAAGTTGGGAAGGCTATTCCCTGCCAAGTTACTTTTTTCACTGCATTAGTGAAATTCTTGCTAACTTCCTGACCAGTGACTTGTGATTAAAATGTTTAAGACCTTAAAAAGACCACTACATATTTTGCCATTTTCGGCTTGGCCTTTTTTTGCCCTGGAGTGTACAGTAGAATAATGCATTCAAAGTCAGGTTCAAGTGCATAACAAATCTCAGATTTTCATTCTGGGTTGTTTTTTTTTTTCGGACCCCACTGTACGTTAAGAAAAGTTTAGGGTTGGTATATGTTTTAGTTTTTGTCTTTTATGCTCACCAAGGCTCCATTTATTTAATTAAAATACCGTAAAAACTGTGAAATTTTATTAAAATTTTCTATTGTAGTTTATTTTAAAATGTGATTTATTCCTGTGATCAAAACTGATTTTTCAGCATTACTCCAGTCTTCAGTGTCACATGATCCTTCAGAAATCACTCTAATATGATGATTTGATGATCAAGAAACATTTCTGATTATTAGTGTTGAAAACAGTTGCGCTGCTTTTGTGATACTTTTTTTCTTTTAGTATTCTTTGATGAATAGAAAGTTCAAATGAACCACATTTGAAATAGTGTTCACTGTCTTTTTTGTTCAAGGTAATGCATACTTGCTGGATAAAACTATTTATCATATCATTTCTTCCAAAAAATCTCACTGACCCCAAAATTTTAAATACAGTTTTGCCCAAAAAGTGTACATACACCTTGCAGAATCTGCAAAATGTTAATTATTTTGACAAAATAAGAGGGATCATACAAACTGCATGTTATTCTTTATTAAGTACGGTCCTGAATAAGATATTTATGCTTACATATAGATGTAATTGATCTTGAAAATTTTGATTTTGAAACTTCTATACTACCACACTTATTATATGAATGTCATGGCATTAAGATTACAAACTTGAGATATCATGTTGTTTTCTTGAATCATCAGTGGTAGACTAGTAAATCGGAGCACTAATCCAGTTAAGTTGTTCTCTCTCCTTTCTCTGCGTCCTCCCCGACCATTGATCAGGTTTAATTTCATTAGTTCAAACATGCAAACGTCATAGAAATCAATATAATCTTTAATCAGAAGTGTCTGGAAATTTCTATAGTGAATATAAATCTTTCACTTTATGTTCAGCTTTAAAAAAAAATCATAATGTCTATGAATTAATCATTGCAACACTTTACATTAAGGTGTTTGTTCGTGTTAGTTCACAGTGCATTATCTAATGTTAACAATGGAAAGCTTATTGTAAAGTGCTACCATTTAATATATCAAAAAAAAAAAAGCTAATCCAACTGGACAATTCATGAATATTAAAAGTCAAAAGGTGTGGGAAGGTCTACAGTAAAGTATATGGCCCAACATGTTCCCTCATTGTGTTGAGGTATAAGAGGGACTAAGAGTGCTGTGTGTTGTGTGTCCTGCAGGTCAGACCGCTCTGCGTGAGGCTTATTCAATGTCCTGCATCGCCAACGGCAGTTCCAGCGGCCGAAAATCTCACAGAGATACTTCCACAGTGTCTATAGCCAAGAAAGAGACACTCTCCTCTGCTGCCAAGAGGTAACACACACACACACACACACACACACACACAACTGAAACATGAAAATGATTAAGCGCTTTGGATGTCCCCCTTCGCTCATGACTCGGCCCACAGATGAGCTGGTGATGTGCACCAGGTGTGTGGTTCGTAGGTTAGGAGATCATCGAAGTGAGTAGAAGTGGCGAACCTCCAGGACGGGTTCGGGAAACAGTACTAGAGCAATGTCTACACTAATCGGTGGACATTTGAAAACGCATCTTTTTCTCTACGTTTTGACCTTGTGTCCACACTGAGACGGCGGTTTCGCGTTGTAGTGCGAACTGTGAAAACGCATATTGTACCGATAGATACAGGGTTTGACATGAACACCTGCAAACACACCTAATGCGGGTGTATTTCAGCAGTGGTGTGTAACGCGGTCACTCCTACTAACCACTTTGGCAGATTGAATTATATATGTAATAAATACATTTTTTTAATTGTAGTCTTTTATTAAGGCATCTAAGTGAAATGAGAATTATATTCCATTCCTGCAAAGATTACAGAAAATATACTTGAAACTGCTGTTCTGCGTCAAAATACGAGAGCCCTTGTGTTTTTGATGATTGAGCTCGACCTGAACGCAGCAGTCAGCGGTGACAGCGGTGATAAAATGATCGTGCCAGAAGAATAGTGTGACAACTTTATGTCTGGTCTCTCGGTATAATCTCAGTGAGCATTTATTGTGTTTTACTCATCCACATTATGGTGATTTTAGCGTTTTCCAACGTTTCAGTGTGGACGAAACATTTTTGCTTGAAAATGCTTGAAACGCTAGAGAGCGTTTCGAAACGAAAATGCCATTTTCAAACTTATCCGGATGAATGTAGACATAGCCTTAAAAGTAAACACAATTATTTTTTAATAGATAAACACATTAAAACTAGGCCTATACAGTCTTCTCTTGTGGGAAAATGGTGACGAGTCAGTATTGTCGACTCGACTCTCGACTCCGTTGAGATGCTCTGTTTAATGTGTGATGCTCTTTCAGCCTGCAGAAACATATTCATCTGAATGTCTGTGAGTGTTTGAGCTCAGCGTTGAGCTGCTCGGCTGTCCTCATCTTTTCATGTGTATCAGAACTTTCTTTGTTTACCCGCAGTGGTGGAGAGCGGAAAAAAGACAAGCCTCTGATGGAGGGGATCAAGGAGAAAGAGGAGCCGCCACAGACTAATGATAAACCCCCCTCAGCGCCCAGCACCCCTTCCAGCAACCCCCCCTCCCCTCATCCCCCACAGCCCCAAAGACAAGCCTCGGAGAACAAGGGCTCGACCCCGGCCAAAAGGTTCCTCCCTACAGCCGTGCGATTTCTGGGAGTGTTCGGGTGGCGTTTGGCAATCTGCTTGCAGGGGTTTCGCAACCTATTGACGTAAAGCCAAGGGGCAGGGCTGACATGCTTCCTCAATCAATATCTAGATCAATAGACAGCAACACTGACTCATTTTTATCTGCCTATGTTCCGGAAGTATTTTCCGCATTCATTTTCTCCATAGGGATTTCGAAAAATGTATTAACTATAAGTTCTAAGCTTTGGGCCAAACCAATCATCCCCAAGATAAATCACTACATATACACACTGCAGGGAGACCAATTCATTTCCTTTATTTGCTAAAATTTAGATTTTTTTAAGTCACATTGAAATCACACTGACGTTTCTCAATGTAGAAAGGTTTGTATGTTCTCAGGAAAAAAAAAAGAATGGGATTCTTTTCCCCCAGAACATGGTACACGTTGCTGTTCGACTGAAGGAGCCATACATGAAAATACTCAGACTTGAACTTTAATCAGAATTCTGATTAAAATTGAAATTGATTATATCTAAACAAAATCTTGTATTCCATCTTGTTTTCCCATCGTTTATCAGTACTTGTCCTTCATTCTATGCTAAATGTCTGAGGCCGGCAGTGTAGGTCAGAATGTGGTCACTCCGAGCAATCCACCCAGAAGAGGAAAGTAATGGAAAGCAGATGTGACGTCTCTTCAGTGCTCAGACGCTTAGTTCTTGCTTAGTAATCCATGCAGTAATCAGGCTAACACATTAGCTCAGCGATGCTTCAACACCATTCTAGTCTGTACTTAATAACGCAACAACCCTGCTGAGTTATTCATATCGACTCTGCAAGCTGTCCCATCCAATTACCTGAAGAGAAGCGGAAAACCAATTAGCCGTCTCCTTAATGTCATTTCATGGCCCAATCCATGCTTCCTAGACGACGCAACAAGAAAAGGATCTGCCAGGGTCTGGCCACAGTCACATTACTTTGAAAAATCCTTTAGGCAAAATATAAAGATTTCAGTCACACTAGCAAAGTCTAGCATCAGAGAGTCTTGTTAGCGCAATGGGTTTTAAAAATGTGGCAAATTTCTTATTTTTCTTAGAAATGTAGATATGTCTATATCAGTAATGCAAGATATGTGTTTTCTTTATTTTCTTTATTTAGGCTTAGAAATAGAAAAAGTGCAGTGAATGCAGGTGGATGCTAAGATGATTTACATGGTGTTTCTGCTTATAAGAAAAACAACTAGCATAAAATTCATGCTACACTGGTTTCTGTTAGTACTTATTTGATGCTATTTTACTTGGGTAGACGTAAAGTAATGAAGTTAATCAGCAAAATTTAATTGGTGGAGCTATTAGACCAAATCTTGATGTAGACCAAGTCCTGTCGAGCTAGTACCAGGGTATTACATGGTAAAACATGGTAATTTTATTGGCAGATGGCATTGCGGTGTACTCAAACAACTTTTATCACACATATATAAGGGATTGACATCATTAAACCTCACAAGTGGTCTCATATGCAGAGCATATTTTTCACGTGGAAGTGTGTCTGCTCTGCCCGGAGTGCTATCCGTTTCTTTCCCTCCTCTCTTACTCCATGTTCGGTGAGGTTGGAGGTACTATGCTACAGCTCTGACCGTTTAATTGCCTTAAGCCCAAAGTATTCTTGAGTTTTCACACAAACTTTCAGCGTATGCGTACATAGCGTTTCAAAGTATATTCCATTTGATAACTTACGCAAACAGAAAGTTACATTTTTGTCCAGTGTCTGCGCTATTTCTCTCCATAAGTTTCAACCGATAAAATGTCTTTGTTCTCGCGTAAACTAGAGCTGAAGTATTTCCTAACTCCCTCACACAAGCGTCATCAGCGTGGCTGTCTATTGTTGTGCTCTTGAAGAGTGTGTTGTTGTTCTCCTCCGTTTCTTTTTAACTATTGAAAAAAAAAGTTCAAGGCGCATTCTGTACAGATTACGTGCAGATAGAAAAAATACAATGCTAATGATGGAATTCCCAATACGCACAAACACACCCTAATGTGTGCTCAAAAACAAAGTATACTTTGGGCTTTAATGTTTGTGTGTACTTCTGAGTTTCTGGATCACTTCTACCAAACCTTCTCCCCTGAGCTACAGTACATATTCTCCTCTACACTCTTAAAAGTAAAACTTCTTTATTGGAATATGGTTCCATGAAGAACCTTTTAACATCCGTGGAACCTTTCCATTCCACAAAAGGTTCTTTATAGTGGAAAAAGGTTCTTTAGATTATTAAAATGTTCTTCACACTAAAAATGATTCTTTTAAGAGCTGTTCACTGAAGAGATCTTTGGAGAACCTCAAATTTTTCATCTATGGCTTCACTGCAGAAACGCCCTTTTAGAAGCTTTATTTTTAAGAGTTTAAGGTGAGGGAGATGTGGCATAGTGGCTAAAGCTTAGGGCTGGTAACCAGAAGGTTCCTGCTTCAGGCTCCATGATTATACATCAATAATGAATAAATGCTGGCCTTTAGTTTGCATTAAGTTCAGAATCTCCCAACATTTTTGACGCTTTTGCTTTTCTGTCAATCCCACAATCCCCCACACGTGCCTCCTGTTCAGTCCCATAGAAGGGATGGTCCAGAAAACATGTTTGCTAACATTTTCTTCTTGCATACAGCTTCGCCTGAGGATAACGCTCCTCTACTGTCCTTTTCTAAATCTCTGATGTGTGTTTCCTTCTCTACCTTCCTTTAGCTTGGCTGTGTGGCGCCTTTTCCCCCAAACAATATCATGCAACTTACCACAGGACTGGGTTTCAAGTTTTCAGTTCCCCTGTGTGTACTAACCGTCGAGTGGATTATGCTTTGGCATATGCATGATATTTTACCTGATGCATCTTTGACTTTCAAGGGGCGTTGCTTGACTTCTGGCTTCCAGTTTGAAATTAACCAAATTGGAGGAGTGGGTATTTGTGTTTGGAGGACCTGGATTGAGATAACATCTAGACTTTGCTGTAAAATTGTCAGAACAAACCTGTGACCCATTTTTGGTGTAAATCTATCTCGATTTAATAGCTTCATTACCTCCAAGCTCACAATACCTCTCGCCTAAATATTGAACTTCTCCCCTAGACTTCTATGCTATTGCTTCTTTTTCCAATGAAATGTGTTTTTCTTGTGTAATTTACATCTCCGGCAGGGGTAGCAGTGCAAAGCGCGGTGGAGGAATGGAGCGTTCTCAGAGTAGCACATGGGACAGTGGAGAGGAGAACAGGAATAAGCTGGTGAAAGCAGCCTCCACATCCAAACTGCTGTCCAAAATGGTGAAGAATGCAGAGAAGTAAGTGTTCGCTTCCTCTTGTCCCCTTAATATTAAGACTCATGCTGTTGACATGAGACCTCATATAAGCCATCCAACTGAGGTACAAATAAAAAAAAATCTGATTAATGGAAGGTTTTTTCACCAGTGTTTTTAAGTATTTATTTATTGTAGATACTATTTTATTTTGTAATGATGCTTCAAGCTTTTTAAGTAATTTTGCTTGATAACTTGTCCAAGAAAAACAAATTCCAAGAAGCTCCAGAGATTTCCATTGAATTGGAATACACATCGTTCAGGAAGTTACACCGATACACAATACATCCAATGTTTTATTTATTTTGGGTAATTTGCTTTCAGTTGCCAAAGTTTAGTGTAGTACTTGCTGTTCAATTCATTTTATTTTAGTTTGAATTAATTCCATTCATTCATCCAATTTCAGCACATAACATGCAAAAAGTCCACAGATTCCTTCTGGGCCTAGTCATGTGTTATTGCAGATAATCTAATTGACCCGTGGCATTTGCTTCTTGCTTGAAAATTCTGAAGAGAAATTCTTCATTTTGTTCTTTTTTTCATCAAAGCTCTTTTTCAACCAGCAAAATTGAGAAGGGATGGACATCATCACGTTCCAAACACTAACAGAAAACTATATTGCAAGACTTCCAACAGTGATGGCTGAAATTTGTGCGGCTATACACAGATAATCGTATCCTCCGCTATAACATATAACTTATGATATGGTGCATTTATAGTGCTTTTATGTAATTTTGGTAACACTTTACAATAAGGTTCCAGTTAACTGCATTAACAATGAAAAATATGTATTAATACTTATTACTAATCTTTACTAATAATTCATTTCAAGTTGAATGTTTACATGAACAAACATGATCTAACAATGAATAGTTGTATTTCTATTAACTACGGGCCAGTTGAATGCTTTAATCTGATTGGTTGACAACGTTGTAAGGTGTGCAATTTTTTTCAGAGAAACACTGCTAAAGTAGTTCCTGGCAGGTCCTGACCGCATTACAGTTCCATATCACTCCGCCAAATGATTACCATTATTTCAAGCCCTTACAGCCGAATACAGTTACAACGACACTGACCAAAAAAACAATAAAATATTGTAAACAATAGGGCAAATTATTACCATGTTTTTTTTTTGTTTTGTTTTTTTACACAAAATTGTTTTATGTACAGAAAGCTCATACTCTCTTTCTCCTGCCCTCTCTCCCACTCAAACACACACACTTATAGTACGGACACACACTCGCACAGAAACGTGTTGATTTTATCAGTAAAATAGTTTGGCAACTTTAAAGCTACATGGATTTCTCACTAGCGAGGTAATAACGCCGCTGTTCTTGAAGCCTGTTACTAGCTCTAAAATTATGTTTTGGAATTATAAATTGAGGCATGGGCTGAGAAGTCCTACATACAAGAGTGTTTTAAGGACAGAAACCTGAACAATACAGCATCTGAACAATGTAAGTGTATTAATTGGTTCCGGTCTGTAGAATAATTAGAAAAGAATGCCGTGGCCGCATTACCACCTCGGCTGTGCGTTATTTTCTGATAATTCAACGGCCTGTTGTCAATTATTCCTTACTTAACTGATGGGACTTTATTGTTTGGACCTTGACGACATTCATTTCCATTCGCTGTAATTGTATAGAAAGGAGCATGTTGGATATTCTGCTTAAATCCTCTTTGTGTTCTATGGGAGAAAGTCATATCAGTTGGGAACATCAGAGAGTGAGCAAATGATGACAATAAAATGAATTTTTATTTTGGATGTAACGCATGCCTTTAACACATTCCTATAGTTGAACAAACATGCTATTTTTGTCTTGCGTTAACAATATTTTGATGTTATTCCCATTTCCTCTTTAGACACAGAGATCCAGTCATCAGCCAAGGTAAAGTCATTTTGCCTTTTACGTGATCTATTATGTTTCAGCCTCATTTTTTCCTCATGTGTTCCTCTCATTTCCTGTATCACAGTGACACAGGCAAAACTGATGCCTTGTGGAAGATTTCAGACCTTTTGTGCACTTTAAAACAAATCAAATTCTTACGTCCATATAATTTGCATCATTAACATCTGTAAAACCGTTTCATGAGTGTAAATGAAAGCTAGCATGATGCCACTGATAGCTCTTAGTATTTGGCGTTGGCCCAGGGCAAGATTAGCAGTGACACTGAAAAATACTCTGAACACAAGCTCATGTCAGTGTTCGCGGGCGAGTGTCCCCTGGAACGACCTTATCCCGAGGCTGGATTTAGCCCTGGGCCGAGAACAGTACAGGTGTGAGCACCACCTCCGTCTCTCAAGACATTTTACTCTTGGCAAAGACGTGCACAAACTGCATTCCTCTGACTTGTGGTTTCTCATTTGTTGTTGTAGTTCTTTCTAATGATCACACCCATCTTAAAAACCTTTGACATGTTCCTTGTCTGTCATTCTTTCTGTGTTTGTTTTTTGAGAGATTATTATTTCTGTCCCATACCCAGCTAAAATGTCAACCCGTGAAAAAAACAGTCAAGGTAAGTGTTCCTGTCTCCAGGGCCGAGCGCTCCCGTACCCGCTTCAGGCTGGACTATAAGCGTTTCTGCCACTAATCCCACTTTAATTCTCTTAACATGTTGATCCATCTGAAAGATCAATGCTCAGTCACTTCTTCCACTTTTCTTCTGTCTCTCTGACGCTTTTTAAATACATTTTCTGGAGGAATGGATAGCAAGCGGATTTCCTCCCAGGATAAACGACGAACACACACCTCGCTTGTTCATGCCGTCTCACAGTTCAGTTGGTCTCGACTCTAGATAGGGGACTTAGAGATTCACCACCAGTAACTCATTAGCAGAGGAATGTGTTTTTCTGAAGTAATGGTGCCAGGACAGCTTCAGGCTGAATCTCACTACCGCTTAAGAACACATCTAGCCCATATTTCACCACAAAATCAAAGAAATAAAAAAGTACATTTTGTACAAAGAAAATTACATTTATTATAATGATCTATTGTAACATTATTTGTGTGACAGCGGCGCACATTTTTACCATAATTCTAAAAAAAAAATCTCCTTCTTATTACTGTGCAGTTTCTGGGCAAAATATTTTATGTATATCGTAAAAGTTTAGTATTTGTTGTACTAATTTATATTTAGTTCACCCAAAAATGAAATATCTGTCATCATTTAACTGCCCTCATGTCGTCCCAAACCGGTGACTTTCTTCTGTGGAACATTAAAAATATATATTTTGAAGAATGTTGGTAACCAAAAAAACAAAACAAAAACACAAAGACATTTTCTTTCTGTTATGTTCCACATAAGACTTGGAACAACATGAGGGTGAGTAAATGATCACTCAAATATTATTTATGGGCGTTATCCCTTTAATATCAAGTAATTTATAACAGTAAATTTAACGACAGTTTATGGCGGTAAAGAATATACTGGTGATTATCTGTGGTCAGATGTCTTGTTCTGTGTTAAATACTTTCTATAAATACATGATGATGTGCAACAGCACAAAAAGATTCTGGAGACTAGAGAAAACATGATTTTTTTTTCTGCCTCACTCTGTCCATTTTTCACCACTTTGAAATTTCTGCTTGAAACGTTCTTTTCTTTATTAAATCACAGTATAATTTGGGCATTATCATTGCTCTGGCCCTTCTGCACGGCGCTCGAGGCTTCAATTTTGATTTGCTTGGGTTTTTGAATGCGTTCAGCGCATGAGCTTTCCTAACTCCATCAAGAGCTTCACTTAGAAACCAATATGTAAACTGCTAACCTGTTGAGTTACGAGGAGCAATGTTAGAAGGGAGCCTATATGCTGTGTGTATGTTATATTAAAATGACTAACTAAGAGCAAACTCTTACAGACTCTTCTCAAAGAAAAACTTATTTCAGTCTAACCTCCAGATGCATGTACTTCACACATACAAACACAAGTTTTGTTTGAGATGCGTTTCATATAAAAGCTGCTAATTTGGTTAATAATCATTCATTCTTAATAATTTGTTGGTTTTCTTTCTAGTATTTTGTCTTAGAATATCTTTTCTTCATCAATCACTTCACAGAGGGAGACTACATCAAAATGTTCATGCGAGGACGACCTATCACAATGTTCATCCCATCGGACGTGGAGAACTACGACGAGGTGCGCACCGATCTCCCCCCAGAGAGACTCAAACTGGAGTGGGTGTATCCTTTCTAGCGTGACATTGGGTTTCTGCATTTGCTCTTTAAGCAGATCAAGCCACGTTTATTTATAGAACACATTACATTAAAAATGGCCATTTACATTCCAAATTCCAGTTTTGAAAGCAGAACATAAGACCCAACTTTATGCATGTTTTGTAAGATTCCCTTATCTGTCAAACATATTTTATTGGATTGTCCTGGACTTAATACAAGCAGAATGCTCTTTTATGAAGATACTTCACTGAAGGACATATTTAATGAGATTATGCCTGAAACGGTTTTGGATTTTTTTTTACAGGGTACCCGCGGGTCTTAAAAGCCTTGAAAAAGTCTTGAATTTGATCATCTCAAATTAAGGCCTTAAAAGCCTTGAATTTAGTATACAAAGTCTTGGATTTCGTTACGAAGGTCTTATTTAGTTTTTACCAAAAGTAAAGTAACTGCAGTTTGACTAAAAATTGACAAAAAATGCAAAGACTTTTCGTCAACTACAACTATAAAAAACAGGATGACTCAAATGTGATTAAGACCAATAAGCATTTTCGTCTGCAGACTAAGACTAAATCAAAAATGGCTGCCAAAATTAACACTGGCCTACACACACGTGCGCGCTACAATCCTGTGTCGTATGTATTAAATATGACTGATATATAATTCAATATATATTTAATTCAAGTAACCTTCTTGTACATAATTATTTTCTAGGGTTTTAAAATGTATACAGATTTGACATTTTCCCCTCATACTTCTGTCGGAATGGGTACGAAGTTGGCATTGAATTTCATTTGAAATGGTATTAAAAAGGTCTTAAAAAGCCTTGAATTTAAGTTGGAGGATCCTGGGGGTACCCTGTTTTATCATGTTAATTTAAATATGCTGTTTTTGTATTTGTTTTGATTGTATTTATATGATATTTGTATTTTTGTTATTGAATTTTTGCCATGAAAAGAGCTTTGAATGCTGACATGGCATTAAATAAAATAATCTGAATCTGAAAGCAGAACATGAAAATACGTAATAAATAAGACAATAATTAGTCAATTTTGTTTTAAAATGGATTAAATCTTATAAGGCAAGAAAAGTATAATATTTGCTACGTTGTCAAATAATAAAAAATCTACTTAAATATTGTAAGTTGATTCACTGTACTAAGAAAATCCCCCAAATGAATTAAATTCACAGACAGACGTGTAAAGCATTGCACAGATATGACGAAAAGTGCCTTCAGAAGTGATTGTATAGTTTGTTTTTGGTGTTTTGTTGTGTTCTCCTTGACTCAGACGGATAGATATGGATACAGGGGTCGTGACTGCCGTGCAAACGTGTACTTGCTGCCTACCGGGGAGATCGTGTATTTCATCGCCTCGGTGGTCGTGCTCTTCAACTACGAGGAGAGGACACAGCGCCACTACTTGGGACACACGGACTGTGTCAAATGGTGAGACCGATGAAAGCGCGTATGGTGTGAGAGAGGACATGCCGTTATCTGATGGTCTTGCAGGACACTGACACTGACAATGATTAAATTGACAACTCTCACTGAATATTTCTGTGAAAGATGTCACGTCCGTCTTCACAGCGCACTTGTGTCAGGTGTCAATGGCATTAATTGAAATGGAAAATTTAGTTCAAAATGTGTTTAACACTTATCATGGTTGTGCTTTTTTTTAACAGTGTAATTATAAATTTAAGTACTGAGTAATATGAATTAACTACATGTATTTACTATGGGATTAGGGTTTGGTTTAGAGTTAATTTCATGTTATTAAGCATAACTTACTGTGTAACAACGACACGTGAACAACGACATGTGTAACGACACATGAAAACTGAATGCCGGGGGCTTAAAAGTACATACACTTATATACATATTTGAAGTACATAGGTAACGTTTTAACAATCACTGTAACCACACACATAGTGATGGTTTTTGAGATTGTCGACATTGTTCCATAAGCTTGACCTCCTGTTATCTCAGTTCCACAGACAGCCTTATCAATAAATAATAAAACATTTGATGTAGTTATTGTGTTAATATTTTGTTAAATAGTGTAAATAGTGGAATCTCTCTCTCTCTCTCTCTCTCTCTCTCTCTCTCTCTCTCTCTCTCTCTCTCTCTCTCTCTCTCTCTCTCTCTCTCTCTCTCTCTCTCTCTCTCTCTCTCTCTCTCTCTTCTCTCTCTCTCTCTCTCTCTCTCTCTCTCTCTCTCTCTCTCTCTCTCTCTCTCTCTCTCTCTCTCTCTCTCTCTCTCTCTCTCTCTCTCTCTCTCTCTCTCTCTCTCTCTCTCTCTCTCTCTCTCTCTCTCTCTCTCTCTCTCTCTCTCTCTCTCTCTCTCTCTCAGTCTTGCCGTTCACCCAGATAAGATCCGCATCGCCACAGGACAGATCGCAGGAGTGGATAAGGATGGAAGGGTGAGTTTGATCAACATAACAATTATGATGAAACACGGACTTTCCTGTATGTAAGCCTCAATGTACAAAACTTTGCTATCAGTAAAAAAAAAAAAAAAAAATCGAAATAAAGTAATACTCGTATTCAACGAGGCTGCATTAAATTGATCAAAAGTGACAAAGACTTTTCCATTGTAATGCTAGATTTCTATTTCAAATAAATAGAGCTTTCTATTTATCAACAAATCCTGAAAAAATTTGAAGCGGCACAACTGTTTTCAACATTGATTAAATGTTTCTTGAGCAGCAAATCATCATATTAGAGTGATTTCTGAAGGATCATGTGACACTGAAGACTGGAGTAATGATGCTGAAAATTCAGCTTTGATCACAGGAATAAACTACATTTTAAAATGTATTAAAATTGAAAACAATAATATATATCACAATATTATTGTTTTTACTGTATTTTTGATGATATAAATGCAGGTGAGAAGGAGAGGATTATTTCAAATACATTAAAATGATCATTTTTTCAAACTTTTGACAGGTACTGTACGTATATTAAAGTATAAGTGTGTAAAGTATTGTACTTCATTCTCAAAAATTGCTTTTAGATATGCAAAATAGGAGAACAGATCTAGAATAACTGGCTAGTTAATATTCTGCTTTTGCAAACAAACTTTCAAGATAAACAGTATGTCTTGAAAGGGCAGAAACAAACATGTTTAGCTGGCGAGTTAGAGGATCCCTAAAGAACATAAACTGTAACTGAGTGTTCATATTTCGTTTAGTTTTCCCGTTATACTACTTGTTCTTTACTGACAATGTTGCTTGTTTATCAGAAGAACCTTCTGAATGTTCCCTCATGAACTGTTGCTGTAATCTTTGGTGATCCTCAGCCGCTCCAGCCACACGTGAGAGTCTGGGACTCGGTCAGTCTGTCCACGCTGCAGATCATCGGCCTCGGCACCTTCGAGAGAGGAGTCGGATCCCTCGCTTTCTCTAAAGCCGTGAGTCTAACGCCGAACGTCTAATTTGATTGCATTTCACTGTGTGTGTAATGAGCATTGCCTAACAACTCCCTCAACAATATCCTCCATTCTGGCCTACCAAACACTACAATTAATCCTAAACTCTGCTGTTTGTGCACTGACAAGACCAGAAGGACTCATTATGTGAATTACGGGGGGGTCTGACTCCACTAAACAAGCCCGGATCCCCATGAAGGACATCAGAACAAGATGTTTGGGGGGTCAAAGAAGGTCATATGAAGATTTACCTGTAATTACAAAGATACATTTCTAGCGCTGACTGATTTAAATCGTAGTTTTGGCCACCCTTGAAATGGATCATACCATTAACAATACCTGAGCAGCTGAATTAACTACGCTGTAAAACTGCGCTTATTCAGGAGCGTGTGTTTATTGCATGGACGAAGAACATAATGTGTTTAAAACAGACTTCAGTTGAACGATAACATTTGCACTCTTTAATGCTGTTAAACTGAAAGTACGATGCAAACTGTTTGGTCTTACACAAGACTACCTCTCAAAAATGCTTTCAGTTTATGAACCTTGAAGGACTTTCAGATCCTCCTGTTTTTTTTTTTTGTTTTTTTTTTGTAGTTATACAAAGTAGAACTAAAAGATTTAGTGATGCTGCTTTTAGTCATTCGACTCCATGAGATGTGCAGAAAATACTGAAACTTTTATGTCTACATTTTTCATTTTTCTTTCTTGACATCTCTTATAACACCTACCCCTCAAATCTCATAGTTTTATTATTTGCTAATTTAAATGAATGGCCGCCGCAAGATGGGGGCAGAAATGTCTCTGTGTAAATTCTTTTTTTTTAAATGTATAAAGGATTTAGCTAGTTAAGCAATATCACACGAGCAAGAGTGCGGTTTTCCCGCATATCAAGCACTTTTGCAGAAATCTTTGAAACCGGCCTCTGAATGGCAAAGGCCACCTCTGGCAATCAGGATGACTACAATTCGTAAATTATCAGTTGTTACGTTTTTTTTTTCTGTTTTTATGGAAATCTATGATCCAGGAGGAAGTCTTTTTTAACCTGGTTGTTTCAACACCAGACCCAGCACTTTTTGGTCATATTGAGCTATATAAATTAACTATATGCAAATATAAACAGCTCTTTTTTGGGGTGACTGAAGAAATCTGAAGTTTGTAAACATTGATTCTCAGTGTGTGTGTGTGTGTGTGTGTGTGTGTGTGTGTGTGTGTGTGTGTGTGTGTGTGTGTGTGTGTGTGTGTGTGTGTGTGTAGGACTCAGGCACTCATCTCAGTGTGATCGATGACTCTAATGAGCACATGCTCACTGTGTGGGACTGGCAGAAGAAATCAAAAATCGCTGAGATTAAGGTACGTGGACACTTTTTTTAATTCTTTCTTGTCTCACATATCACCACTCCCTCCTTTGTTCCTTTCTTTTCTTTGCCCTATCTTATTTCCTTCTCAATCCGTTTTCATCTTGTTGCAGTTTCCTTCTCCTTCTTTCATGTTTTGCCATGTCTGTTCCACTTGTACCTTTTTTCCACACCCTGCTTTCATTGCACATTCGTCTTTTGTCTCCCTCTCATCTGTTTGTTCTTCATGGAATAGTTTTGCCAATGTACTGTTTTATTAGACAACCAATGAAGTGGTCTTAGCGGTGGAGTTTCACCCGACTGACGCCAACACCATTGTGACTTGTGGGAAATCCCATATCTTCTTCTGGACCTGGAGCGGTTCCTCACTCGCGCGCAAACAAGGCATCTTTGGTGTAAGGACACGCATATCACTGATATATTGTATGCACATCATTAAAATCATGAGTTTTTTTTTGTTTTTATGCACTTTTAAATTGTCCATTGAGTTTCCCAGAGACTGCGTCATTAATTTATCTTGCAACTTGCAAGAGTATTTTAACTAAGTCTCTGATTTTAAACTCCAGTTTCAAAAACACCATCAATTCAGAACTGTAATTTCATGATTATTTAGCATAATCACTCAGAAATTTTCATGATCGTCTTTGTGTGGCATTTTTTTTAAATATTAAGATGTTTTAGTAAAGTTTCAGAGAAAATTCATTTATTTTAGCGATATTTCCAAGAGGCATTTATAGACTAGTTCTGCAGGTCAGCTTGACTAGTACAAAGTTCATAAAACCTGACCTTACATTCATTACTTTTCTTTGTGTCTCTATGACAGAAATATGAGAAGCCCAAATTTGTGCAGTGTATGGCTTTCCTCAATAATGGAGACATCCTGACCGGAGACTCAGGAGGAATCATGCTGATATGGACCCGCAGCACGGCTGAACCAGCGCCAGGGAAAGGGCCGAAAGGTACACACACACACACACACACACACACACACACATATATATATATATATATATATATATATACACGTCACATTATCATTTTTCTATCATCACCTGCATTTCCTCACAAAAAGTACTGTGGCTGCAGTGATGGTATTCTCCTCAAACATAGTCTGATCTCCTGCGCTCTTCTGCTCGCTCTGAAACCAAAGAGTAGTTAATGCTGTCAGCAAAGAAATCAAAATGTGCTCACCATAGAATGAAGGAAGAAAGGAGAATGAGGCCAGATGCGTACAGGGGATCAATGCATAACCACTTTCCTTTCTAAGGCCCTGTTTACACCTGGTATTAAGATGCGCCTCATGTGATCCAATGTGTTTTAACTGCAGCAAAAGTGTCTATTCGTGTTCATATGTCAATTGTGTGAGCTTATTTCATCCATTAGATTAAAAGATCTGAAAAAAAAAACATATTTACCCGCCCATAGACCCTTCCCTCGAAGAAATCAGGACAGAAGTGGTTGAAAGTGGACAAAAGAAATGTATTTAAACACCAGATGTAAACGTCAATGTGTCTCCCTCGTCTACTTGTGATCCGATTGGCCTAAACGCATCTTAATACCAGGTGTAAGCAGGGCCTTAGAAAGTGAAAGGTCAACAAAAGGCTGATGACACACTACTAAAGGAAATCTTTGTTTATTTCTCGTGTCATCACTGTGAAAATAACATGAAAAGCTCAGTTTATGATTGCCATTCTGTAAAATATAGTGTTTCGCTTCAGTAGAGAAATACACTCGGTTAAACAGAGGAGTTTATTACACTGTGGTAAATGCAACAAATAAAACCTTGCTGAACCTCACATGTGACCTACTAAGACCCATGTGTGCTACCTTATGTGTGTGTAATTCAGCTGAAATAGATTTAAAAGTTACATAACATATAAGAAAATAGTAATAAAACTGAAGAACAGAAAAAGCACAACATTCAAAAAAGAATCTCCTCTGTTTAGCAAGGCTGCACTTATTTTATTAAAAATACATCAAAAATGTACAATATTATTACAATTTAAAATAAGTTACAAAATAAAATAACTGTTTTCTATTGTAATACATAGTAAACCGTAATGTATTCCTGTGATTGATGCTGAAAATTCAGCTTTAATCATTACTCCAGTCTTTAGAGTCACATGATCCTTCAGAAATCACTCTAATATGATGATTTGCTGCTCAGGAAACATTTCGAATTATTATCAATGTAACAAAAAATAGTTATGCATTTTTTTCAGGATAGGAAACAGGAAAGTTCAAAAGAACAGCATTTATTTAAAATATGAATATTTTGTAACATTACACATTTATTTTCTGTCCTTGTTGAATAAACGTATTAATAAAAACAATATTTTATGACCCCAACGTTTAAATGGTAGTGTAGCTAATCAAAAACAAAGATATTATACGAATAAGAGATGAAGAAATACAGGTAAGAGACATTTGGATTATAATGTTGTGAAATATTTGAATGCTGAATGACCCAAAGCACTGTACAGTCAGGGGGACAGAATTATTCACTACAACCTTGATGATCATTTAAAAAAAAAAAGCCAAGGTACTGCCTATAAAAATATTAAAAAATATTTTAGTACCATGGCACTTTGAGGTATCTTTTAAAGTGATATTTTGTTTCGTCAACACTATAATGTCCACCAGTTAATTTACCCAGAAGCACAGTTACAGAAATGGAAACTTCTAGAAATCTGTGGAAGAGTAGTTCTAAAGATTCTCAGAGATCCACAGTGTGTGATATGTGGCTGAAAGCGTGTGTTTGCATGCGCACGTGCTGGAGTCTGTGTGCACGAGTTGACAGTTTTTTCTCAGTGTTGATCCTGGAGTTGTAATGGTTTTCATTGGCATGCTGTGGAACTGGATTGGCTGAACCAGTGCCAGCTCCTGCTCATTCATCACTGCTTCATCTCTCTCCTCGATGTGTGCATTGCAGTCCTGTGGCGTAGCGCCCCCTGAGGGACAGATACTGTCATAGAGCTCAATGTCGAATCGGTTTCCTTGAAATGTTGAGTTCATTAATCTGTGAAAACATACTGTAACAGTGTAAGTGCAGTTATGGAAACTCCGTTGCCTGTAGCTCATGTCAAACTTCTACATTTGCATATACACGACTGCCTATATTTACATATCAGTGACACCTGATCAGACGATTGGCCCCACGGTCACAGTCTTTGATACTGTTACATTACCGTTCAGAAGTTTAAGGTCAGAAACGAAAGATTTCTTTTTTTAAATTAAATTAATACTTTTATTCTCCAGGGATATATTAAATTGATGAAAAGTAACAGTAAAGACTTTCAATGTTACAGAAGATTTCTATCTCAAAATAAAGTTTCAAAGATACATCAAAGAATCTTCAAAAAAAAAAAGTATCACGGTTTCCAGGACAAATATTGAAAAACATTCCAGAAAAAAACTGTTTTCAACATTGATCATAATAAGATCATAATGTTTCTTGAGCATTAAAATCATCATATTAGAATGATTTCTGAAGGATCATGTGACACTGAAGACTGGAGTAATGATAACAGGAATACATTATAGTTTAAAATATATTTAAATGGAAAACGTTATTTTAAATTTAAAACTTTTACTGTATTTTTGGTCAAAAAAAATTAACTTAACTTTATTTTAAAATGTCATTGTTACACGTTACATGTAGTTTCTGTAGTAATAACTATAAGTTATCCGTAATTACATGCAACTAACTAAACCAAAGCCTAATAGCCTATAGTAAGTACATGTAGTACATTAATATTACACAGTGCTTAAATGCAAAATGACACTAAAATAAAGTGTATCCTTAAAATAAAGTGTAACCAAAGAATCTTACTGACCCCAAGCTTTTGAACGATAGAGTACTTGTCAACTAACTTGACCTTGTTCTCTTCCTCCACCATGAAAACTTGTTGCATTATGAATCATTATTAAATGAGTTTAACAATGGAGTTATAGCGTGCAAAACCAGCAGACAGATATGAGTCTCCTCTCCATCATACGTGGTGTCCTGATCTGGCCTGGTCTCGCTGGGTTCCTGTCTCAGCATCTGCAGAAAGCATGTAACTGTAGAAGTGTTACAGTGTGTAACGTCAGCCTGTTCAGAAATGTGAGAGTGTGTGTGTGTGTCGAGGGACTCCAGGCTCTATATTTCCCTTGGTTAGGCTCTTTGTGCAGGCAGCCGAGCCATCAGTATTATTACAGGAGGATGTGATAATCTGCTGGAATTCCCAGAATGCATCATCATCACACACACATGCACCCCTGGCCTCACTGGCAAGCGTATCTCTGAGCTGCTCTTTCACTGGCTTTTCTACAAGCCCTATCACATCCCCTATGGCCAACAGTCTGGCACATAAAGTGCATTAGCCAGGGCGGATATTTGTGGTGTTGTGTTCCCAGAAACTGTGCTGGAGCTGTTCTCCATCTGTGTGATTAACCCGTCCCATGATCCCACAGGAGCGTTTCAGATCTCGCGTCAGATCAAGGCTCACGACGGGAGTGTCTTCACTCTGTGTCAGATGAGGAACGGCACTCTGCTCACAGGAGGAGGAAAAGACCACAAGATCATCCTGTGGGACCATGACCTGAATCCAGAGAGAGACATCGAGGTGAGAGACACACTCACTCTCTCACACACACACACACACACACACACACACACACACACACACACACACACACACACACACACACACACACTCACTCACACACATACACACACACCCACTCATTCTCACACACTCACTCACACACACACACACACACACTCTCTCTCTCTCTCTCTCTCTCTCTCTCTCTCTCACACACACACTCTCTCTCTCTCACACACACACACACACACACACACACACTCACACTCACACACACACACACACACACACACACACACATACATAAATATCTGCTATTCACTACCACATCAAAGTTTGGAGTAATTCCAACTCAACCAAATCCTAATCCTTCCCTACCCCTATAAGTACATGTAGTTAATTATATTACACTGTACTTAAATATATAATTACACTGTAACAACGACGCCTTAAAGGAACACTCCGACTTTTTGGGACTTTAGCTTATTCTCCGTGTCCCCCAGAGTTAGATTAGTCCATACATACCCTTTTCATCTCTGTGCATGCCGTAACTCTGTCTGACGCACCCACCGCTAGCCTAGCTTAGCACAAAGACTGGAAGTTAACGGCTCCAGCTAGCATACTGCTCCCAGTAAGTGACAAAATAACGCCAACATTACAACATATAAATAGGAAATTGTTGGCGTTATTTTGTCACTTATTGGGAGCAGTATGTTAGCTGGAGCCGTTTACTTCCAGTATTTGTGCTAAGCTAGGCTAGCGGTGGGTGCGTCAGACAGAGTTACAGCACGCACAGAGATGAAAGGGGTATGTATGGACTTATCTAACTCTAAAAAAGTCGGCGTGTTCCTTTAAAATAAAGTGTAACCCATTATTTGATGGTGATGTTGTTACAGTGTAAGTACAGAAATAATTACTGAGTAATAGTAATTAACTACATGGACTTACTATAGGGTTAGGGTTAGTTTTTTCTACTTATGCACAATTAACTGTTTTTACCGTGTACAGTAGTACAGTACACATTACGTGTAAGTCTTACCTTAAAATGAAGTGTTACCCGTTGTTAGATTTTGCTGTATTTGGCCGAGCAGTGGTTTGGGTGGCTCGCCAATGTATAAGATTTCTCCAATACATAAAATAAGTAAGCTTTGACCAGAGTTCTTATGGGGAGAAGAATTTATTAAAGGTTTGTAGTGTAGCAGTCCTTCAGCAGCGATGTTCGCATGTCGCCCTTCAACAATCTTAACCCAAAGTTCTGTCTGTGAGACAGAACTTTATACATGAGGACAAATGGGCTACAAACAATAGAAACCTGTTAGGACCTCCCACAGGAGATCGATCTAACCTGCTAATCTACTCTGAGCAATGCTGTTTCTTTTTCATTCACACCAATCAGTTTCTATGGGCCATACATCTGTATGGGCCATTTGGTTCACACCTTAACAGACACAGATAGAGTTGATTACATCTGAGGCACAGTAACAATGTAAATGCATCTGACTAAAGTTAAATAAAAATACACATAATCTTTCACCGTAAACCATAGCATATAGAAACATAATAAAAAACACACCTCTAATGTGTGTGTGCTTTTCCTCAGGTCCCAGATCAGTACGGCACCATTCGGGCTGTGGCCGAGGGCAAGGGGGAGCAGTTCCTGGTGGGGACGTCACGCAACTTCATTCTGAGAGGAACCTTCAACGACGGATTCCAGGTGGAAGTGCAGGTAAACCACTAATCACATGCGCACCTTCAGCGAGGGGCAAAAACAACATGCTTCTAAAACCAGAGCTAATAATGTGGATCTTAAGGCCATCCTTAAAAATATGATTGTTTGCCAGAACCCGAGTGACCCTGTCAATTTAGGACCGACCCAATCATTTATTTATTTTTCCTTTTAGTCTGACCGACTTGCCGGTTGTAAACTTGTAAACGATTTTTGGTAACACTTTACTTGAAGGGGTGTACATATGTCATGTCATGGTTATGAAGGTGTCATGTCAGTCTTATGTCATGAATATGAAGTAGGGTTTATGCATGTTTATGACAACTGTCATTAAGTGTCTTTCACTCAATAATGACATTTTGAATGCAAATATGACATTGTTTAAGATGTCTTTGTTATGACATCTTGACATAAACCATTACATCATTACCTGTCAGTGTCTTTGTCATGACAACTTGACATTAAATTAAGTTAAACTGTCATGTGGTTGGTTTTGACATTGGCTGTCATCAGTCCATTATAACTGTGTCATAAATGTTTTTCTTGACCTCAACTACAGTGGTACAAATTGAATTTGTCATTAAACAGTTATAATGGCTTCATGACAGCCAATGTCAAAACCAACCACATGACAGTTTAATGTAATGTTAACCAATAAAGCTAAGTGGTTTCTTGAGTTTGATAATTAATCTGCTATGTCATGTTTATGACAGGTTGTGTTGTCTTAGTAATATCAATTTGTCATGACAAAGACACAGACAGGTTATAATGTATTGGTTTATGTCAAGTTTTCATAACAAAGACACCTCAAACAATGTCATATTTGCATTAAAAATGTCATAATTGAGCGAATGACACTTAATGACAGTTGTCACAAACATGCATAAAACTTCCTTCATATTCATAACATATGTCATGTCATGATTATGAAGGTGTCATGTTAGTCTTATGTACACCCCTTCAAGTAAAGTGTTACCTGATTTTTTTACTCTTCAAACAACTAATACAAATGCAATAAAATAATATGAATTCTATTTAAGTATTGTGAATATAAATTACCTTGGCCTACATACAAATGTTGGCTACGTTCATTATTTTAAATAAAAACCTGTGGCGTCATCTATGATTATGTTTACACCATTGGTTTATGCTTGTCACACTATGGCCTGTACGTTCACTTCGTTTCACTCACTGTCAATGGTTCCGCTTGGTAATGATGGTAATGAATGATGATAATGAGGGTAATGATGGTAATGAATGATGGTAATTATGGTAATGATGGTATTGATGGTAATGATGGTGATGAATGATGGTATTGATGGTATTGATGGTAATGATGGTAATGATGGTAATGATGGTGATGAATTATGGGAATGATAGTAATGATGGTTATCATGGTAATGATGGGAATGATGGTATTGATGGTAATGATGGTGATGAATGATGGTAATGATGGTAATGAATGATGGTTTTGATGGTAATGATGGTCATGATGGCTGCGGCTGCAGTAAATAAAATCTTTGCGGTCACCGTTCAAAGTCATACGGGTTTGGGCACCATAATACATCTAAAAACTGCATGAAAACTGCTCAAAAGTTGGCAGGAAGTTCTGGAGAAACTGTGCCCAGATCTTGTCCCATCCCTTCCCCCAGTCTGACCGTGTCGACTTACCTGAAGGAAACCACCAAATGTTGCTGGAGGAAACTCAAACTATTGATTCTGCCTCATTTCTTTTTTTCAAATGAATGCAGCTGGAATTAATGCAATAAACATGTTTTTTTGACAAAGATTTTGAATTGTATAACCTGCATCAGAATGAGGTTTGCAACGGTGCGTCTGAAGGCACGGGCTGAAGACCCAGTCAGTGATGTCACGATTTGCAAATTTGTTTAAATTCATACCTACGTAATCACCATGACCAAAATATTTTTTTTTTCTTTTTTCTTTTTTTTTTTACATGAATCTTGAAAAAAATATATAGACTTTTCTCTGCTACTGCAAACAAACATATTTGTAAGGATGGCCTAATCGCACAAAAGCAGTGCCAGTGGTTATCACACATGCTTTTCCCTGCAGTAGCTGTGGAGTTAGTTTCATGGGAGTCTGTATTTTTAGGGGCACACGGATGAACTGTGGGGTTTGGCGTCCCACCCCTTCAAGGACCTGTTCCTCTCCTGTGCTCAGGACAGGCAGGTGTGTCTCTGGAACTCCGTGGACCACACGCTGGAATGGACCAGACTGCTGGACGTAAGACACACACTAACACACTCTCACTGCTCACTCTCAGTGTTAGATGTGGTCTGGCACTTGGGGCGGGCAACATGATCAAAATCTTACATCTTGATATGAGAAAATACTGTATTTCTTTTTGCTTTAAATAAGGTTTTTTATATTATCAAAATGTTTGATTCCATTGAAATTTCATAATTCTTGTCACCAATTTCAATATCACAAAAAAGAGCTAATGCTACCCTGTATAAAAAACTCTCAAGCTTACTGAAAACAAGTAAACAGTCAGTGATAAGAGATAAGAAAATAATTACAAGCAGTAAGATGACAAAGAAATAGTCCTTCTTGAAAAAACTTTAATAAGTAAATTGTAAAACTGTAATACATAAATTGTAAAATATCTTCACTGTGTAAATTGAGTCTACATGTTTTCTGACTGAAAAAGTGATTCAATCAAGCGCATTGAGAGATTTTCTCTTTTTTGTAGTTTGATTAACATTAATAACACAGACGGCTGCAGGTTTATTAGGCTGCTGTCACTTTAAGAGCAAATGCACAGATCTAATATACTGTTACACATGCGTTTTCTTGCTCTACTGTTTACCTTCACCTAAGACATAAAGATGGGCATTTTTGACACATAAGTGTGTGTATTTGACTGCTTTTGGTGGCAAAAATAACTCATTATTATGTTCATTATTCACACGCTTTATGAGCAGCGGCTTCGTGTCGTGTGTCTCTCAGACTGCCCTGAGACACAGTCTCTCAGCTTATTACGTTTAAACGGTTTGAAATGAATTGTTTTTAAACAGCAACGGTTAAAAACGCACACAACCGATAAGCTTTCGTGACCACTTCTCTATTATTTTCTTTTTTGAAACTTGGATAGGAAACACTGCTACTGTCAAGCCAATGTTAATTTAAATATTACAGCTATTAGTAATAATGCACACAATACGCCAACCTTTTTCCAGGTAAGAGTTCATCAGCCTCCTGTGTAACGTTAGGGGGTTTGGGGGTTTGTTTTTTCTCACAATTAAAACCAACCAGGACTAGAGTTATATTCTATACTTAATTTCACTGGTTACTGCCATAAATTGTGCATTTTGTATCTTATTAATAAAAAAAAAAAGTCACAGCATTTTAAATTATAGCCCAGTGTTTCATTATTCAGAAATACCAAAGGGATTATACCTGTTTGTTTGACTTTGTCAAACTTGTCAAACATCCAGATGTAATATATGCTTACTATTCCAGAAACAACTCCAAAAACAAAGCACAATAAATAGATGTGCTTGAAGAATTTGTTGGCAAACTTTACAACACATGCCACAACATAAGTGGTTCTTGCTAATCTTTTATTTTATTGAGGCATCAATAAAAAGACAAGTTGCACAGTTTGATAAATACCAAAACGTTTTCACAGAAGCGCCTATTGTAACAGCGGCTCATGCATAATCTAAGCACTCGCTGAAGAAATTAAGATACTTCATAAAAAGGACTCCTCGCCCCAAATATCCACTGACTAGCGTGTCATCTTATCTGCAGGCGGTTTACTTTTGTAATGGTGCAATAATACAGAATTAAGTTGATGTGAAAATCGTTTTTTTTAGAATAGCTTTAAAGTTACCCAAAGCTGTGGACCACTAGGGGGCGACAGCACACTTCCAAAAATAAGTTTAAACAGCTCAAATCAATAAATTGTTCATGTTTTTTCCTCCTCAAATGTCATTTAATTTAAGATCAAGGGTTTCCACAGCCTACTGCAGGGGTCGGCAAGTAATTTTGGCCGCGGGTCAATATATTTTTTAGCCAGTAGATGGTGGGCCAGCTACACGGAGTAGGCCTATGGATACAAGTTAAATACTCTTAATGAACTCTGTCTCACCTCCCATTTCAATGTTGTGAATAATAATAATCCATCCATCCGTAATCCGTGTTCCGTTTTTTTTTTTAGGACGCTTTTGTCTGAATAGTTTTGTTTCTGTTCATGTGTGTCGCGCCGTGGCCAAAATATGTGCTACTTTTAAGATGCTGTTCCACACTTGCGTGTCTTATTCGTCCAATAATTACCCCCTCTTTTGAATGAGCCTAGTATAGGCTATCCAATCTTTTGTCATGCAACATTGTCTTTATTTCCGATTTAAAAGACAACAGACGACATAAAAAATTGCTACAAAAATGGCTGTTCTGGTGTTTCTTTGTCTGTTTGCGCCCGCAGTATATAATCGTAGAATATGATGGGTCCGTGTATCATTCGTTCTATCATTTTTTTCAAATTAAAACCAAAAAGAAAAAAAAAGAAAAACGACAAATGATTTATTTCCTGAACTAAAATGAAAAAACGAATAACGACGGGTTTTCTGATTGTGTGCTCAGATCAAAAATAGAAAAAAAGAATTACTGGATTAGACACATTTTAATTTTTAATATAACTCCTTAGTAGGCATCTATCAATGAAATCGTTTTAAACAGATCAAGTACTATTGTGGTTACAGATTACAGCCATTTTAATAAAGGTGTGAATAGTAATCATGCCTCATTTGCTTACAGTCCGACATTTGAACTTTATTCCTTTTTATTATTATTTATTCGGGACACACACATACACACCTACGGTTTAAGGAGGTCTGCAGGGGACTGTTTTTTTTTTCGTTCCGCTCCCACAAGGTTCAGCAACCGCTTAAAATTCACTCTGTATTCACCCGCTTTATTTCCCGACCTGACGGGTCAGCAAAAGTTAGATCTCGTTTCCAGAATCTCACATTCAAATGTCTCTAACGGAAAGAGAGAGATTAAGTAGCATATACCAATTAAAAATGCTAAACAAAAATTGTGTTCGTGTCAATATAAAATATTATTTTAACATTGTACTGTCAGCAGAGAAAAAAATGTCACAGAAAAAAATGAATGAAATATAGGCCTAAATAAAAAATGAAATAGGACAAAGCCTATCCCTCAATTTTCTAAGCAACATAAACGAAAACCATAATGGCCTACTGACAAATGAAGTAGGCTATTTTCTGCCAAACTATTTCTAACATCCTTGCAAAAAAAGAATGTTGTTGACTGACAATGATTTCAGTAAAACAGCTCCTCAGAGCAAGGTGTACAGGTGGTCAGAATGAAGTGCGGATACGCTGTCAAAAGATGTCGGGAGTGGGCTATTGTCAGTCAGACCGCCCAGAGTTCCGACCGCTACCGTCTTTATACTTTAAAATTTAATCCCTGAAATCGCCGCGCGGCTACGGCTTTTCTCAAGTAGTGGAAGAGTTTTGTACAGCATTTAGTGCAAATATTTTGTATCAGGTAATACAAATAAAAGTAGGCTGATGAAAAATACAAATAAAATAAAAAAAATGCACTTCTGAGGATGCTGAGGAACGACTCGCTCTGGTGTCTGTTAGTGTAGCTGAAACATGTTACTCACTCGCAGATTACAGCAGATGAACACATACAGTGGACTCAAAACAGATTTGGACAGGCAAGCAAAACTTCAAAAAAGCAAACTCATTGATTTATTGTGAAGACAAATACCTCAAAAACATATTTTTCAGAAAGCATTTGTCAGAAGAACCACAGATCACCACACTGATTAAGTATTTGAAAATGCCTCAGAAAAGTGAAGTTAGCTCTGAAACTAAATCCAGGATTTGAATGCAGGTTTAATAGTATATCTACGCAATTCATTGAGATTCATACATTTTTAAGTTTGACTTAAGTGTGCAAAAGTGTCCAAATACTGTCGAGGTCAACAATTCAAAGCAAAGCACCGTTGAGCTGTGAACCATGTGCAGTGTGGGAATGCTTGACTTCTTCTGACCTCTTTCTACAGGACACTGGACACATAAATCACATGTCAGGATGTGTGTGAAAAGCTGGCAATGAAGCGATAGGTGATCTTTATATTCTAGTGGGAACTCGATAGTGTGCAGAGAGCAGGCTTTCACTAACACACACACTCACACACACACACACACACACACACACACACACACACACACACATAAAGAAGTCAGTGCTCATGTGGGAGTGAAGCCTGTGGAGTCTGTGGACTCGGATAAGTCAGTGCCAAGTCAGATGAGCAGAGAGTGAGCTGGGTGGAAACCCTTCCAGTGTTATTTATCGACTCCACTGCGTTCACTCTTTTGGATCTGAAAATCCGCTTTTAGACTTTTGAACTCAATTGATTTTATGCATCCTGAGCTGGATTACCTAAAAAGTCATGATTTACTCGCCCCTATGTTGTTTTAAACTTGTATGACTTTGTCTTCTGTGAAATATTGAGATGTTTACAAAATGAGATATTTTTCAGAATGTCCAAGCTGCTCTTTTCTATACATTGAAAATGGATGTTCATTTGCTGTCAAGTTCCAAAAAGGACCATAAAACGATCATAAAAGTAGTCCATGTGACTCGTACTCCACATTCTTCAGGATGTGTTATTCCCTTGTGAAAAAGACGCACAATTTAGCATGCTTTTAAAAACAATTTTGGACATACATGTTTTGAATGTACACATCTGAGTGCATCGCATTATGGTTTCATCAACTTACAGGTTATAATCTTTATTTTATCAATGTGGGCGCTCAGTTTTTTCTGTCATTTGGCCAAAATCTCATGTTATTAAAGACGACGTGCTTCACACAGGCTATTTAAGATGTGACTCGACGACAAACGCTAGATTAATACACTCTTCTCCGCTCCTCAAATACATAAAAGATTAGCCTTTTTATATATATATATAGTTTTTTGAGTATTAAAAACTCTACCTATTCAAAGAACCAGTTCATTATTTACTCTTGAATTGCACTCAAGCAGAGACTCTGTGCGGCTCTTCAGTCACGATAGAAGTGGGCGGAGTTATGAGGTTTGACTGACAGTTTGAGGATCCAATGGACATACGAGGTTTAGTCACAAAGTCCCGCTCCGTCCAAAGTAGCCTATAGGTGCACCAGAGTTCCGACCGCTACTATACTTTAAAATTTAATCCCTGAAATCGCCGCGCGGCTACGGCTTTTCTCAAGTAGTGGAAGAGTTTTGTACAGCATTTAGTGCAAATATTTTGTATCAGGTAATACAAATAAAATTAGGCTGATAAAAAAAAAAAAAAAATGGACTTCCAAAATAATCCGGCGGGCCAGAAAATATTGTTTCGCCTGTTGCCGACCCCTGGCCTATTGTATATGAAGGGAAGTGTGGTATCCAGACCTGGAAAAGTCATGGAAATTAAATTATGATTTTTTTTTTTTTTTTGTGGTTATGTTAAACTCCTAAATGTTTCTTTAGGTAGAAATTGCTATTTATACATTTAAAAAAAATCCTGTACACATGAAAGACTGGGAACATCATGTCAATTAATTTGTCATAAAAAATGTGAACCTGAAATACATTGGTTCTAAAACATCTGAAATTATTGGATTTAATTATTTATATTTATTCTTTATTATTATTATTTTAATATATTGCCTTTCCTAATTTCTGTAAATAAAAGTCTGAAACCAAGCAGCTTTTTATTTCAGCAGTAATATCAGTCGAGGTTGTAAATGTCTGCTTTAGAGACTTGTAATGGAGTTGATGTGTGTTTAGGAGCACGGACACTGCGCAGACTTCCATCCTAGTGGCTCGGTTGTTGCCATCGGTACTCACTCAGGAAAGTAAGTGACCTGTCATGTCTACTGGGAAATTTGACATAAACGTACATCCATTTAACACTAGAATGGTTTAGCGGCTGCAGTTCAGACAGTGTTATGTGTATGTGTGTCAGGTGGTACGCCCTGGACGCAGAGACTCGAGACCTGGTGGCCATTCACACAGACGGCAATGAGCAGCTGTCAGTGATGCGCTTCTCTGTCGGTGAGTGAGTGTGTGTGTGTGTGTGTGTGTTTCTAGCATTCCTGTTTTGAGCCGACAGCCAAATGTCCCTCTTCCTCACCGTTTCGCAGATGGCGCGCTGCTGGCAGTGGGATCACATGATAACTTCATTTACCTCTACACAGTGTCGGATAAGGGACGCAAATACAGCAGATATGGGAAATGCACTGTGAGTATCTGACGTTTACATGGTTGTTTGCACAGAATTAAAAACAGCTCACTGTGGAATTGAACAGAAGGCGCATTTAAAGTGCCCCAATTTAGCTATTTTAAACGTTCCTAATTTTGTTTTGATGGTCTCCGACAACCAATTTAATGTATCCAAGGTCAAAAAAATATATATTTTCATAATTTGCATTCCAGCATCAGCTCTTTTCTCACATATTCTTAAAAAAAAATTTTTTTGGTTTATCTAAAACCCTCCTTTCTGCTCTGCTCTGATTGGTCGACCGCTTACAGCGCGTATCGGAAACCAAACGCTCATTACCATATCAGCAGACACAAAATTATATAAACAATAAGTTATGACAAAATATGTTTTTACAATACTTTAGCTCTTACTTTAATAACTTACTTTAACATTGCTTTTAATTAAGTTATTCAAGATTCAACAATTTTTTAAGTCAGTTTAATGTAATTTATGTTGAAATGACTTCAACATCCAAGTTGATTGTACTTAAATTTTAAATTTAAGGCAGCAACTTTTTTTACAGTGTTTGTGGAGGACGTGAGACTGGAATCACTGACGGCTCTTTTCAGGCACTTCAGAATCACTGCTTTCTTTTAGGAGACAATAACTCCATTTATCTGCACTTTGACCTTTGAAACTTTGCAGACCTTTTACATTCACAAACAGCTCTATTACAGACTACATGAAAGGTAATACCCGAAAAAAGTATAACATAACTTAATAAAAGTATAACCCAAACATAACTACTGGTGCCACAAATTTCATGTATTCAAGATTTAAAAAATAAATAAATAATAATACTTGAAATTTGAAAATAATACTGTTGAAAATGGTTTAGACATGTATAAAACAAATAAGAATACAAAGATAAAGCATTTTGAACGTACCTTTCATCAATCAATCAATAAAAGATTGTGACGGTTCATGTCATCGCTTGATGGCTGTGTTCTGGTGTGTTTCCACTACTGCGAGGGGTCCGAGTAGAGCGGAGACTGTGTGTGACTGAACCACATCAACACACTCCCGACCACACCACTGTTCTCCTGATACTGTACCTCTCCTGCTCGCGCGAGTGTTGAGATGCTTTGTGTCATTTACATCTGTGCTAGATTACAGTAATAATAGAGTCATTCTGTGAAACTGGTGCCTTACAGAGGAAGATTTACACATTCTGTCAGACAAAAATATCCAATTATGAGCAAAAATTCATGGACGCACATGAATACTCCAGTTTTAAATTGTTTTTATATAAAATAAATGTGATTGATATATTGTCAATGGGAAAACCATTGCACATTTTATCATGACAAAATGTTGAATTTTGAATAAAAATATGTCTGGCTTTATGGCATATACATGGAATTACACTACCGTTTGGTAGTCTCTTATGCTCACCTTTATGTAATCAATCTGAATTGTTTGCATTACTCCAGTCTTCAGTGTCACATGATCCTTCAGAAATCACTCTAATATGATGATTTGCTGCTCAAGAAACATTTCTGATTATTATTATTATTATCAATGTTGAAAACAGATGATGACGCATATTTTTTAGGATTCTTTGAATATAAATTTCATAAGATCAGCATTTATTTGAAACGGAAATCTTGAGTAACATTATAAATGTCTTTAATGTCACTTTTGATCAATTTAATGCATCCTTGCTGAATATTTTTTTTTATGTATAAAAAAGTACCTCATCATCACGTTTAAACGTACAATATTTAAGCTTGAAAAACACTTAAAGCAGATTTCTGTATTTAGCGTCCATCATCAAAAATGGACACAAATTATACACTGAATTATGATATTACTGGCAGAAGTGGACAGTTCTTGTCAGGCGTGTGTGTGTGTGTGTGTGTGTGTGTGTGTGTGTGTGTGTGCGTGCGTGCGTGCGTGCATGCGTGTGTGTGTGTTAAAGCGAGTAAAGAAACGGTGGTTTTGAAGTGTCAGAGTGAACGCGTGGCTCTCTACACTGGCTGACTCGTCTGAGGCTCTGATGGGAATTGAGACGTTGTGGGAACACTGGTCTGTGGTTTTATTGATGCTGAGGAACGACTCGCTCTGGTGTCTGTTAGTGTAGCTGAAACATGTTACTCACTCGCAGATTACAGCAGATGAACACATACAGTGGACTCAAAACAGATTTGGACAGGCAAGCAAAACTTCAAAAAAGCAAACTCATTGATTTATTGTGAAGACAAATACCTCAAAAACATATTTTTCAGAAAGCATTTGTCAGAAGAACCACAGATCACCACACTGATTAAGTATTTGAAAATGCCTCAGAAAAGTGAAGTTAGCTCTGAAACTAAATCCAGGATTTCAATGCAGGTTTAATAGTATATCTACGCAATTCATTGAGATTCATACATTTTTAAATTTGACTTAAGTGTGCAAAAGTGTCCAAATACTGTCGAGGTCAACAATTCAAAGCAAAGCACCGTTGAGCTGTGAACCATGTGCAGTGTGGGAATGCTTGACTTCTTCTGACCTCTTTCTACAGGACACTGGACACATAAATCACATGTCAGGATGTGTGTGAAAAGCTGGCAATGAAGCGATAGGTGATCTTTATATTCTAGTGGGAACTCGATAGTGTGCAGATAGCAGGCTTTCACTAACACACACACACACACACACACATAAAGAAGTCAGTGCTCATGTGGGAGTGAAGCCTGTGGAGTCTGTGGACTCGGATAAGTCAGTGCCAAGTCAGATGAGCAGAGAGTGAGCTGGGTGGAAACCCTTCCAGTGTTATTTATCGACTCCACTGCGTTCACTCTTTTGGATCTGAAAATCCGCTTTTAGACTTTTGAACTCAATTGATTTTATGCATCCTGAGCTGGATTACCTAAAAAGTCATGATTTACTCGCCCCTATGTTGTTTTAAACTTGTATGACTTTGTCTTCTGTGAAATATTGAGATATGTTTACAAAATGAGATATTTTTCAGAATGTCCAAGCTGCTCTTTTCTATACATTGAAAATGGATGTTCATTTGCTGTCAAGTTCCAAAAAGGACCATAAAACGATCATAAAAGTAGTCCATGTGACTCGTACTCCACATTCTTCAGGATGTGTTATTCCCTTGTGAAAAAGACGCACAATTTAGCATGCTTTTAAAAACAATTTTGGACATACATGTTTTGAATGTACACATCTGAGTGCATCGCATTATGGTTTCATCAACTTACAGGTTATAATATTTATTTTATCAATGTGGGCGCTCAGTTTTTTCTGTCATTTGGCCAAAATCTCGTTATTAAAGACGACGTGCTTCACACAGGCTATTTAAGATGTGACTCGACGACAAACGCTAGATTAATACACTCTTCTCCGCTCCTCAAATACATAAAAGATTAGCTTTTTATATATATATATAGTTTTTTGAGTATTAAAAACTCTACCTATTCAAAGAACCAGTTCATTATTTACTCTTGAATTGCACTCAAGCAGAGACTCTGTGCGGCTCTTCAGTCACGATAGAAGTGGGCGGAGTTATGAGGTTTGACTGACAGTTTGAGGATCCAATGGAGATACGAGGTTTAGTCACAAGCTCCTTTTATTACTTTTCATTGGTTAAATATTTGCAAAACCCACAGACTGACGTAAAGTAATGATTTATGAATTTGATGATCTATCAAATAAAAATAATAGCAAAAAGGACAAATTATGCAGATGCAGGGTTTCTGACCGACAGCAACATTGTTTTGGTCTTTTCCTTGCACAGAGATAGTGTGTGTCTATTGAAGTCTTAGAATGCAGTAGTTGAATGAATGTACATTTATAGTGCTTTTTTGGAACTGAACCGTATAAAAACTCTAAATGTCATTGCAGTGAAAAGATGAGCTTGGCTATTGTCTTCTTTTGTGTTCCCTGGAAGAATTTTTTTTCTTGCAAAACATACAGAGATGACATTTTTATGACATACAACTTTGAGTTTCATTTTGGGGGCAATTATTCCTGTCAGTGTCTTTGTCCTCCTACAGCATCTCTCTGATCATAACAGTTCTGATTTTAATAAATGCTGTGATTTCCCCCTTTTTCATTGGCAAACCTTTTAATCTGTTTCCTCAGGGACATTCCAGCTACATTACACATCTTGACTGGTCCCCCGACAACAAGTTCATCATGTCCAACTCAGGAGATTATGAAATCCTTTACTGTAAGTGCCTGACCTCTAAAGAAAAAAGCTCTCTGGCTCAGTTTCTCTGAAAAACATTAATGTCCGGTCATATTAAGTTTTTTGTGTCTTCGGTTGGGTAAAATTCACCATGACTGTTTCAGCTTGTGTTTGTGTTTGCCTTTGGACCAAACGTTGTTGAAATGCTGTCCCACTCTTAAACAGGGGACATTCCTAACGGCTGTAAGCTGATTCGTAACCGCTCTGAGTGCAAGGACATCGACTGGGCCTCGTACACCTGTGTGCTCGGGTTCCACGTCTTTGGTCAGTATCTGATGCATTATGGGACTTATGACTGAAAATTAGTTCGAAGGACGCCTGCATTGATTATGCATTATGAGTATTGTGCATTCTGCGTATGCGTGTCTCGTCAGTTTTTTCCAAACGTGTGTATTTGAACTGTATGCTCTATTTCACACTCATTTCCTGTCAGTGGTTCAGTCTTGAGGGGGTCTTAGTCATTCTCTCTCTCACACACACACACACACAAACACACCAACACACAGTTACTGGCAGTCTAAATGAGGACATGTCGGACCTCTGTTGGTTTTCTATAAAGTAAAATATAAACATAACCCCAAAATATTTTTTTTAATTTGGTGTGTGTGTGTGTGTGTGTGTGTGTGTGTGTGTGTGTGTGTGTGTGTGTGTGTGTGTGTGTGTGTGTGTGTGTGTGTGTGTGTGTGTGTGTGTGTGTGTGTGTGTGTGTGTGTGTGTGTGTGTGTGTGTGTGTGTGTGTGTGTGTGTGTGTGTGTGTGTGTGTGTGTGTGTGTGTGTGTGAGAGAGAAAGAAGACTCATCCTCAAAAAAAAACAGTAAAAGCCGTACTATTGTGAAATATTATTACAGTTTAGTATAACTGTTTTCTATTTTAAAAAAAGGTACATTATTGTAGTATGCCGTCTAGTAATATGCAGTATATATAATTTGTGTAAATGGAGATTTCCGCCAGAGGAAGGTTTTGTCATATTTAGCTCATTTTCTGGTGACAAATGTTGCTCATCACCTGTTTATTAGTCTGATTGTCAGTCATCTGTTCTCCCTTTTCTTCTGGCTTTCCTTCTGTCTTTGCAGCTCTGTCTTTATTCACGTAATTATAGACTGTCATTGTAATTTTGCTCCGATTCTGAGTGACTTCATGTCTAAGCAGGGTGATTTACAAAGCCCTAAAGTAGTTCAGGCCACAAAACTCACTTTATCTGTCAGCGGAGTGTGTTGTCTGTAATGCTGGAGACGGCTGCACATTTACACACTGCTTTGAATAAAGACAGCCCAGTCTTCACCACAGGTCCACATATTTTAGCACTTTATTAGACTGGAAAAATATTTGGTAGAACTGTACAAATTCCTCAGCACTGAGCCAATAGATTAGAGCACTACGATGAATGATGCTACAGAAAGAGAGAGTGTGTGTGTGTGTGTGTGTGTGTGTGTGTGTGTGTGTGTGTGTGTGTGTGTGTGTGTGTGTGTGTGTGTGTGTGTGTGTGTGTGTGTGTGTGTGTGTGTGTGTGTGTGTGTGTGTGTGTGTGTGTGTGTGTGTGTGTGTGTGTGTGTGCTGCACCTGGTGTTCTTCTGCCTCCTCCTGGTGATCTTGCTGAAGGCTCCTAATCCATTTATGATCATAGTTTTTGACTGTGGTGAGATGTCTATGTGCTAATGAATATTATATATTGATAAGGTCAAAAATACTTTGACTTGTTAAAATTAAGAAGGTTTTTTTCTTGCTACCAGTTTAAGATTAAATTACAAATTTGCACATTAAATAAAAAATGTAAAAAAAAAAAGAAATAATACACAAAACATTTAAATAAATATTTTAAGTTATAGTATTAAATTAAAAGCAGTGATGAACCATATTTATCAATGCAGTTGTTTAAAGGGGCTATATGTAAGAATGTTCATGTAATAATCACTTTTGAAAAAATGAGATTGTCTATCAAAGTCTACAGACTGATTTTTATGTGAAGTACTCACAAGGTTTTGGTGGGAAAATCAAAAGCATATGACATTTACACACACTCCCGAGAGCCTCTCTTCTCTTCAATGACACATGAAATGAATGCGTACAATGTTCATGATAATGCCGAAAGCTTCTGTACTGTAGTGTGAATGTGTTGTGAAAAGAAAAGTGTTTAATTAAACAATATAGCCAGAAATATATATACATTCTCAAATATGCTTTATAATATATGGGAAGCGAGTATGGGTATATACAATACTTATAATATAATCAATCTATCATAACGCAATTTGAATTATCTGTTGACATGATGGTGACGCCGAGCTTGTGCAAACATATCCACATCAACATGATCTATGATTGATTGAAATGTTCATAGTGTAAAAAATAACCTTTGAATGACTAAAATTACTCCTTACTTATGAGAAAGAACATTTTAGGAAAGTGCGCTTGATACATCCGCTTATGTCTCGCTTGGTGGAAAAACAAATGAGGCAATAATAAGCATGATGTAATGTTTTGTTCCTCCACGTTTTTTGGAAATATCACTTGTTTGAAAAGCTACATTGTTTTAATACTGACAGGCTCGTGATGAATGTAGTTGTTAAATTGATAGAATCTTTCTTGCAGTCACAGTGTTGTGATGTGCACTGATGTGTGTGTGTGTGTGTGTGTGTGTGTGTGTGAGACAGGTGTTTGGCCGGAGGGCTCAGACGGGACAGATATCAATGCCCTGGTGCGATCTCACAACAGGAAGGTGATCGCTCTGGCTGATGACTTCTGTAAAGTGCATCTTTTCCAGTATCCCTGCTCAAGACCAAAGGTCTGTCCATCTTCACTAGCACAGTTCATCCCTGTGGCATGCGGAGAGATAATCTTAGGATTTTAGAACATGATGTGTATTATTATTTTTAAAAAGCCACACCTGATTCATTGGGGGGGTTTTTTCAATATGTATCAATACACTTAACGGCAAATTGATTCAGTAACCTTTTTTAAATTGATACGATTTTAAGTTCTTTAAGACTTTAGCGATGTATCTTAAAGTTGGCATGACATCTATTTTCTAAATGTATGTTATTGATATTATTGTGAACAATTCCTCGGTGCATGCTTCCTTTTTTTAACCTTATAATTTTGAATCAAAATGGCTGGATTTTGAAAACAGCTGGGTGTTTCAGTGAAATGACAGACTTCTCTCTGGTGACGTGTGCCAGATTTATCCAATCATGTAGTGCTGAAACGCATTCAGATCTGCATCCATCCAAACTACAACCGATGGATAGAACCAACTCTTCACTACTAACGTTTCATTGTGACTTTAATAATATTTCGGGGAGGTGGTGAATTTGGCCCGGATGCCGGGGTTAAACCCATACTCTTTTTCCGAAGGACATCCTGGGATTTTGAATGCCCACAGAGAGTCAGGACCTCAGTTTAAATGTTTTTTGTCAGAACTTGAGCTGTAAGTCTTAGTGCTCAGTTCACATGTATTGCTCAGATCCGGTTTTCATTTGTATATTTTTTTCTGTTCAAACTGCTGTTATGCAGAAGTAAACGTGGAGGTCATGTGTGTTAATAAGGTCATGTGCCGTAGAAGCCAGTGAATTTATGCGCAGGCAATGAGGATGAAGATAAGGAGAAAGAGAGCAAGGTTTTTCTCATATAGTTTTCCCTTGTTTTGCTTGTATAGAGCGGTCACCGCAATACTTTTGAGTATAACAGCTCACTGTCGCCCCACTGACTAACTACACTGCTGTCTGATGACCAGAGAGCTAGAGCCTCGTACGATCACAGAACAGAGACTGTAAATAAAGATGAGCAAGGCACCTTCACTCTGTTGTAGTAAGTGAAGCCGGTGTACTGATAAATTGGGTCCCCCTTGAAATCAGGTCTCCTTTAGGACCACAAGCAATCGCATTGGTTCAAATTGCTTTTAATAGGTACTCTCTTTAGCGCCTGGTTACAATTCCTATAAAATCATGTTATGATAAATGCTGTTTCAACTATGTTATAATGTCCATTTATGTCTGTATTAGTTAGCTTATATACTAGCATAGCATACAGATAAGCGATTAGCCTGCTAGCTTAGTTTATACACTCATTTGCACTTACCCTACATATATTCTCAATCATCTGTAATGTAATTGTGTTAATTAAATGAAGTGTTAAACATACAAATATTTCAGTTATACATAAAACAAATTAATGATGTTCAGTTATTCACTTTATAGGCTATTGTTATTTATTAAAATAGTTCAATTGGTTATATTATGCACTAATGCGTTTTCGTACGCATTACTTAGTAAGCAATGCGTATTTTTAATTAATATCATTCATACTTCAAAAGTTAATGATCCAATCTCCTTCTCCCGAAGATCCAGAAAGATCTTACTTACTCCACGAAGATCCTACTTCACTCAGAGAAGCTGTCAATCACAGCTGTCAATCATGACGTCACAACCCCCTTTTTATAGCATCAAATAACTAACCAAAACCAAACTTATTTAAAGAACAAACACTTGAACTGACATCAGTGTGATAAACTGCCCAAAATGACTGAAAACATCTTTGGAAAAAATTATTTGATGTGTAATTTGATTGTTTAGTTTGTCTCATATCACATTACTTTACATGGAGAGGGCGGGGTTTATGACCTATACTGCATACAGCCACCCTGGGGCGATCGAGACGCTTTGGCTTCACTTTTCAGGACTTTTGTGGCACACTTGGCCCAGAACTGTGACGAATGTAGTGATGTGAAAGTCGCATGAATTTCCGATATAACGGTTCAGACTGAGGTCGCATTGCAAAACATCAGACCTGTATCTGATTTAGGAACACATATGGAAGTGGCCCAAATCAGAATCACAAATATCAGATTCCATGTGCTGTTTACACTGTTATGGAAAAAACATCTGATATGAGAAAAAAAATCTCCTTCCTGCAGTCTGAACGTAGTTGGGTGAATTTCCTAATGCCAGGGCGATTATGTCATTGATTTATCTGAAATTTGATTGGTTTTGTTATTTAATTGCAGGCCCCAAGCCACAAATACAGCGCCCACAGCAGTCACGTGACAAACGTGAGCTTCATGCACAGCGACAGTCACCTGATTTCAACGGGCGGCAAGGACATGAGCATCATGCAGTGGCGTCTGGTGGAAAAGACCTCTTCCCTGGTGCACAGCGACTCCAGCTTGGGCCTGAGCGATTCCCTGCTGCACAACTCCACCCCTCGCCCTGTGGCGTCGGTACCCAGCGTCCCCCACACTCCTACTGAGCCCATGCCCGTGCCAGCCTCGCTAGCCATCAGCACCCAGCCTGACACCAACACTCCCCCTCCTACGCCCCCCGAACCCCTGCACACGGCCACCTCTAATGGACAGCAGGATGGCTCGGCTGAAACCCCGCCCCCTTCCGATGAGGCCACGCCCCTCTCTGACAGCACCCTGAGCCCTAAGGACAGCCTCGAGCCTAGCGACGATACGGCCACGCCCAGTGACGAGGGCATGCCCTTTAACCCCCCCTTATAAAGCGGCCCAACCCCTTCTCTCGCCGGCTCAAATTCCTGTCGGATTACAAAAGCAGAGTCTTCTCCGTTTTTATCCTTTCAAGATTTTTTTCTTCATTTCGTGTCTTAGTTTGTTGTTACGTTGGCGGTTTGTTCAGTGGATGTGGTCGTGGAGGCATTGGTCCGACTTGGATGGTGAGGGATTAGGAATGTGTAGTTAAAAACTTTTGACAAGATTTAGCACACCTACAGGTTTACACTGACACACACACTACCACACGAACACTAATACACACATGCATACATTAGTAACTGTGATACATGGAGAAAAAAAGAGGGAAAACGATTTATCAGTTTTAGATCCAAACAAAGTGCAAGTTCATATACACAGACTAACACATAAATACAACATACAAATGGACACATGCTTTCAATTTATTGCCATTTGGCATATACAGCAATACTCTTATTGATTTTCCTCACTTAAAGGGATGGTTCCCTAAAAAATAAACAAAACATTTTTATTTACTCATCCTCATATTGTTCCAAACCTGTATGACCTTCTTTCTTTTGTGGAACACAAAAGAAGTTGTTTTGAAGTGTTTCAAAGATGTTTTCAAAAATACCATGAAAGTCAGTTGAGTCCAAAACAGCAATGGACCCCTTTGACTTTCATTCTTCAAAATATCTTCTTTTGCGTTCAGCAGAAGGCAAGTCATACAGGTTTGGAACGAAGTGAGGGTGAGTGAATGTTCATTTTCAGATGACCTAACCATTTTAATGAGGTCACATGATGCTCATTTGTATTCTCTCGCTCTCTGTGAACATTGGTGGAGGACTGCATGTGAAGCTGATTTGCATGCTTGCATAGCATCTTTCCCTGAGCCAAAAACTACTGGACATGTTTATCTGGTGACGCCTGGCAGGGTCCCGGCTCATTGGTCGGACTCAAGGACCTCAGCGATTCAGGCCACGGACACCTTGAATTTCAACCTCTTTACAGAAGAACAGCCATAAACAGCAGCACACTTCATTCAAAGCAAACACAACTCACACAAGCCTGACCCGCCTCAAGATGGGGTCTGCATGGCGATAACCTGCCTGTTTTATAAATGCCCCCAGTTTCAGTCTAAAGATGCCGTACCACCCTCACATCTGCCTCAGTTTTCTCTCAGACTGGAGATCTCCTCTGTGGATTCATACCATCCGTTTTAATCCTTCATCCAAATGACTCTCTTCTCACTGAGACTCAATTGTTTTTAGGTTTCAATTTTGGGACTGTTTTTCTTGTCATTTTGTTCATTGGACTGAGATGTTCTTGTTTTTTATCATATGAGAGAAACGAAAGATTAAACGAGTCTTAAATGTGCGTGCGTGAGTGTGTATGTGCACGCGAGTCGCCGCTTCTTTCATTCCCTCTCTCCCTCACGTTTTCTCAGGATCACTCTTTTTGGAGAGTCTAAAAGAGAAAGTCAAAGGAATAACGAATGTTTCCCTTCACTCCTTTTTGTAATAGCACCAGAAAGTACCATGATAATACCGTTTTTTTTTTTTTTTTTTTTTTAGTTGTTGTTGGTATTATTATGGTATTCGTACCATAGGGCTAATTCAGGTAAATTGGGCCATTTTTTGACACTGACAGGACGGAATATCATGGTATTTGAGTATGGTATCTTTTTTTATATAGATAGATAAACTTGTGTTCTCTTGCAAAACATCTGCATTCAATGGCAAAGGTATTGCGTTTACCAGAGAAACTTTGCTTTCGGACTCGAAAGCACTAAAATATAGTATTTCCTCCCACCTCATATGATTTCACACAAGTATTGGCGAGTGCACACAAAGATTCTCAGGGGAAAACAATACTTTTGCGGAAGAACGCAATATAATCATTTTTTTTATCCCATCTAATCTTTTTTTTTTTTTTTTTTTTTACCTTAACCATGTCCATTTAGTGGTTACTCAAAATATACCATGGTATTACCATGTGATACCAACACTGTTCCATGATACTGCCACAGTACCCAAGCCTTTTTGTGTTTCCCTCAACAATGCATGGAAATATGGATGAAAAAGAAGCTCAACTAAATAATCAATAAACGAGCTATGGGTTTTACTTGCTTCGGTATCATGAGATTAAGCGATTGATTTCAGAGAAAAGAATTAAGATCTGAGAAACACGAGCGCAGCTGCTAAGACAGAGATTCCTCTGGTGCTGCTTGCTGAAACGAGAACATAAGTCATCAATATTATGACATGAAAACCGCTTTCAAACCAGATTTACGAGGGAAGCAGTGCAGGGTATTGAAATACTTTGTGTGTGCAGTCTCTTTGTACAAAGGCATGGTTTACACACTCACATTTCAGGATGTGATGCTGTATTTGCGTATGGGATTGAGAAACCTGGTACAAATACACCTTTACTGTAATTTGAGTTTCCTTCCTTTTATTGTGAAAGAAAGACAATCTTCTTTGATGTGTATAATAGAATACACATCAGCATTCAGATACTCAGTATTGAAGGATGTCTAGACTCAACTGCCTCACATTCATACAGTATGCGTCTGATCCAGGTGATTTTTAAGTGCATGAAATGGATGTAGTAGTCGATTAGGTGGCTTTAGATGGGTAGAGGAGTGTGGTGTTTGTGTGTTTATGCAACTTTTGCGCTGTAGATGGTGTTTAGTTGAATGCCGCTCAGCTGGTCTGCAGTTAACTTTTTATACCTTTTTTATGTACGCTTTATGGACTACTCCTGTTTTTTTAAGCAAGTGGGAAGATTTTCACTGAGATTGCCTTAGTTAGATTTTCCATGGACTTCCATGTTGTTTTAAAGTTTTTTGTTTTTTTTTGTCTTGTCCTGTACAGTGGGACACTTAAGCCACACTTAAAATGTATGAATTTCAAAGCATTAGGCCTAGTTAGGGAAGTGTCAAGTAAATACAAGTGGCATTTACTTTATAAAAACATGGTACATGCACACTTTTCAAGCAAGACATTTCGCAAAAAGAAATTTGAATGAGTTCAAAATGAATACAAAAGTACTGTGACACATTGTGGATGTCAAATGTTAGTGGATCATTTTGATAGTTAATGTGATTCTGTGGTTCCTCTGCTAGGACACCAGTGTGAACTTGAGATGAAAGTGCCGACTTAATACATGCACTAAAATCACCAGCTGATTAAAAACAATTGACAAATGGCTCAGAAAAGCGATCATTACCATTCATATTATTGTATCTAATGTAATGGCATTCAGACCTCTTTTAGTGTGACATAAGTATCAAAATACTTTTGGGGCCACTTGCCTGAACGTCTGGCCTGTTAAATCTTCAGCACAGCATTGATATGAAAAGGGCAACTCTCAGAATCTTTACACGAGTTGCAGGCTCTATGTCGCTCTTTCACAGACCTTCGTTGTCATCTTTGTTGTTGCATTCAGGGCTGGCTTTATTGTGTATATATTGGTGTACCTGTATGTATATAACTATTTTGTGGGGAGGGTGGTGCTCTGAAGTGCAAGGGCGATGCTTCATGTCATTTAGTGATTTAGGATCTTGTTTTTATCCACAAGAAAAGTGAGGGATCGTTCGCCTTGTGGCATGAGTTCAGATGCGTTGGAGACTCCAGGGCTTTTCTGTAGACCTGTCACTTCCAAGAACACACTCGTTTATCTGAAAGCGGTTAGCCGAACGGAGCGCTGCATACACAAATGTTGTTTGAATGTTGCTGATGATCTGCCTTGTTATTTGATGTTGAAAAGAATGGTGTGTTGGAAGTAGTAATGGTGAAGGTTTGGGGTATTTTTTAGAGTATTCAAAAACATGAGGGAAGCTACGCAAAACCATTGATTTCAATGAATTGGCCTTCACCGTTGAGGAGACTGTTGTTTGTGTTTTTATATCTGCTAATATCCAAGAGCTAATTTCCAAAACATACACGGGGAGAGAGAGGAAATGCAAACGTCCGGGTCTAGATTCCCAGCTGGTGATTGTATTTACACATGGAGGAAATGTTGGGCTTGAGTACAGCTCTGGACTTCCAAATGCTTTACTGTTTGCAGGGTGTTTGATTATATACTCATCGAATAATGGTGCGGAGAAAAAGCTAAACCTTTTTTGATGAAAAGTATGATCGAAAAAAAAACCACAATGATGATCCTGATTATGCAAATGATTCGATGATGTTAACGAAATATGGAAAGGCAACTTTTTTTTTTCTTGTGACAAAGTTTGAGCCAATCTGTCTCTTATGCATTCCTGCCAATGGGCAGAAAATACTGAAGAATTTAGAAAATAAAGAAACATTTTAAAAACAGTTGTTGTGTTTTTCTTCTGGAGATGCCTTGTCATTTATCCATTTAAATATCTTTCACTAATGTTTTACATCTAAATAAAAAAAAACTTTTGACAAATAAACAGTGTTCACTCATGACCAGATGAATATCACTCATTTTATCTCTTTAACTTTCTCTATAATTCAACACTTTAGTTATGTAATAAATTAGTCATGGGCAACAAATGCACCTGTGTGTGGCCTCTGTAACCGAAAACCTGAAATGCTTTTGCGAGCTTCCACATCCACACCAGTAGGTGTCAGTTTAAAGTCCAACACCACTGTTGTTTCCACAGAAGTCTACAAATTTTCTTTTTCTCACAAACCAGGGCTGCACCTAAATTCGCATACTCTCTTGAGTAGGTACTCATTTTGAAAAAAGTAATTGCTTCTCAACCTCTAAAAAGTGTTTAAAAGTGTATAAGTATGAATGTGTTCTGGATGCAGGCTGCTTCCCAGACAATGTTAGGAAGACTATTCAAGAGTTTTGGTGCTAAATAGGAAAAGGATCTACCGCCAGCAGTCGATTTTGATATTCTAGGCATTATTAACTGGCCGGAGTTTTGAGATCGCAATAGACGTGAAGGACTATAATGCGTTAAGTACTGCTGAGCTAAACCATTTAGTGCTTTGTAAGTAATCAGCAATACTTTAAAATGTATACGATGTTTAATAGGCAGCCAATGCAGTGTTGACAGAACAACTAATATGGTCATACTTCCTGGTTCTGGTAAGAACTCGAGCTGCTGCGTTTTGAACTAGCTGTAATTTGTTTATTAAGCGTGCAGGGCAACCACCCAGTAGAGTATTACAATAATCTAGCCTTGATGTCATGAACGCATGAACTAATTGTTCCGTATTTGTCATTGAGAGCATATGACGTAATGTAGATATATTTTTAAGATGGAAGAATGCACTTTTACAGATACTATTCACGTGACTTTCAAATGAAAGATTGGTATCAAAGAGCACACCCAGGTTCCTAACCGACGACGAAGACTTAATAGAGCAGCCATCAAGTGTTAGACAGTATTCTAGGTTATTACGTGAGGATGTTTTTTGTTCAATAATTAGAATTTCTGTTTTTTCAGAGTTAAGTAGTAGGAAATTACTAGTTATCTAGTTTTTTATATCAGCTATGCATTTTAATTTTGTGAATTAAGTTTCGTCAGGGCGTGAAGAAATATACAGCTGAGTATCATCAGCATAACAGTGAAAACTAATGTCATGTTCCCTAATGATATGTCCTAATGGTAGCATGTACAGAGTGAACAGCAGCGGTCCTAGTACTAAGCCTTGTGGTACGCCATACTGAACTTGTGATCGATAAGACATCTCTTCATTTACTACCACAAAGTGATAATGGTCAGATAAGTATGATTTAAACGATTATAATGCAATTCCACTAATTTCAACATAATTTTCAAGTCTATTTAAAAGAATGTTGTTGTCAATAGTATCAAATTCAGCACTAAGATAGAGTAACAATAATAGAGAGCTACAACCACGATCGGATGAAAAAAGTAAATCATTTGTAACTTTGATGAGAGCTGTCTCAGTACTATGGTACGGTCTAAATCCTGACTGAAAATCCTGGCAGATATCCTTTCTTTCTAAAAGGAACACAGTTGTGAGGATGCTGCTTTTTCTAGTATCTTTGACAGAAAAGGCAGATTTGAGATTGGCCTGTAATTTACTAATTCTGATGGATCAAGTTGCGTTTCTTTAACAAGTGGTTTAATCATAGCCAGCTTAAAGGTTTTTGATATGTATCCTAGAGACAAAGACGAATTAATGATATTAAGAAGAGGATCTATGACGTCAGGAAGCATCTCTTTCAGTAGCTTAGTTGGTATAGGGTCTAACATACAAGTTGTTGATTTAGATGAATTAACGAGTTTAGACAATTCTTCCTCTCCTATAGGAACAAATGAATCAAATTTCCTCAGGGAGACAACAATGCACTCCCTGATGCGATACTGTAGTAGATGGTTGCATAGTTATGATTTACTCCCTAATATCAGGTTAGCCGAACGGAGCGCTGCATACACAAATGTTGTTTGAATGTTGCTGATGATCTGCCTTGTTATTTGATGTTGAAAAGAATGGTGTAGAATGGTGTGATGGAAGTAGTAATGGTGAAGGTTTGGGGTATTTTTAGAGAGTATTCAAAAACATGAGGGAAAGCTACGCAAAGATTGATAGATCTTGTAAGAAAAGAAGTTCATAAAGTCATTACTGCTGTTATTTGGAAACGTCTGGGCTTGAAGCTTTATTTTTCGTTAGGGTTTTGTTTGTTTTCTTTTAATAGGGTTGAAAAATAAGCAGATCTAGCAGCTTTTAATGCCTCTCAATTGCAATTGTGCTCTTTCCATGAAATGCGAAAAAAAGCTAGTTTTGTTTTCTTCCAGTTGCGCTCCATTTTTCTGGCTGCTCTCTTAAGGGCCTGAGTGTGCTCGTTGTACCACGGCGTTGGACTCCATTCTGTCCATGATGGAGTTTGGCTTCCTTGCCACTGTCGCCTCTGGCTTGCTTAGTGGGGACATTTAACAGGATTATTGATCTGACTGTACTGACGCTGTTGTATGAGAACCGATCTGAGCTGGACAATGACATAATTTTTTGCAAAACTGCTTTATAGATGAAATGAACTATTTTAATAATTGATCTTTACAACGGAACTGAATCAACACTGACGTCAGCTGAACCACAGCCGAAAGGCATCATTTTTCCTGTCATCACTGTAAAGCTCCTTTGAAACAATATGTATTGTAAAAGAGCTTCATAAATAAAGGTGGCTGCGATTCTGACGCAACTATGTTAAGATCAAACCCAACGCTGCACCCAAAACTATTGGTAAACTTCACTGTTTAATAAAAAATAGGCATTACTCTTTGGTTATGTAACAAAAACATTTTGGGTTGCATTGCTAGAAAGAATATTATGTATGCAATAATTATAACACATCTTGATATGTACGTTACTGTGACTTAATTAAAATGTTCATAATAAGAATATGAAAAATGCCCTTGAGGCTAATGGGATTGTACTTTGTGCCCTTTGAGATTTTCAGTTGAGTAGCTCTTACTAAAATTCATGCTACATTTTGTTAGAATACACGGCTAATTTTGAATGACCGTCAATGGAGAAAGATGCTTTTTGCTGCCAGATGGTGTAGTTGCAACATCTACCAACAGGGGCGAACAGAGTCCGAGTCATTCCAGCACAACCTTGACCCCTCAGTGTTTGAGCCGGCAAAAAATAAATAAGATACACATTAAAAAAAAAGAGCTTGATGCCCCTTATCAACTTTGAAGTTTGGACCAGTAAACATTGCAGACCTTGAATGATGTGTATGTTCTTTAGTGATTGCTTCAGTCTGTGTGAGAGCGGTTATGTTGTGTGCGTTTCTTCCTGACTCAGAAAAACCGCCTGTTCTCCGCTGTCCTAATAAACCTTGATTTATTTGTTGATTTCAGGATGACTAATACAATTTCTTCACACTGTATTATAAGCATGCATTATAATACAAGACGATTTCTATCTACATTAAAGAACATGAAATCACAGTCTCATTGTCACATTTTGTTTTTGTTTTTTTAAGTCAAATTGATGTATTGGTGTTAGAAAATAAAGGATGATGATGATAAAGGAAGCTGGCAGTTCGTGTGAGGATCAAGCATTGCACTGGCTTTCATAACAGCATTTCCAGCCTTTCCTTTGACAGAAGTTCACGCTGACGCAGCCCTTCTCTCCAGACGCTGTGAAAGAAACATCAAATGTTTATCATAGTATTATCTTCCTTTTTCTTGATGATGGGTTTGAAACATCTACATTATGAGGAAACCAAGGGCAATTGTGCTTTTTTTTTCAACTGTTCAGAGTTTAGATTATTTTAAAAATGGAACACACCAAGTTGTTAGTGGTTCCCTATGTACAACTTTGATTTTTCCAACAGAAGTCAGATTGTGATGAAATCATTGCACTGATTGTGTAATCGTGCAGTGTGCGCACTCATTTACCTCTGGTGTAGCAGGCCTGAGGGACTTTACTTCTGCAGTACAGGACCATGTTCCTCACCATCAGGAAATCCTCCCCATAGCACTCGATGTAATGATCCGCTGCACCACAAACAAACAAACTGACCTTTAGTTAGTTGTCAGAGCAGTACAATGATGTCAGGAAGGTTTCAGACATTTACAAATGTTACTGCATTAAAATACCTAATAAACACTCCACCTGTTACCAGTCATCCTGCTTTTTGAACATAGACGTGAAAATGCAGTAGCCGACCTTAAATAGGTTTGTATTCCAAAGCATTCATAAATTACAACTAAGGTTGGTCTCAATTTAAAGAAGCAATCAGCAGATTATATATATTATATATATATATTTTTTTTTTAAGGGTAATTTGGTGTCTCCCATTCACCAGACCTGACCTATTGTACTAACATGCAATATTTCAATTGAATTAAACAATAATCTAAAGTGAGTTTTAGTACAATAGCTTCAGCAGACAGTAAATGATCTGATGTGATCAGGTCAAAGTTCCTGACTTACCCATGCAGAGAGGCAGCAACAGGAGCAGGACGAACCAGGCCTTCATTGTGGATCTGTGTTTTGGTGATGCAGTGTCACTGTTGTTCAGCTGTCTGTGGGAATCTGAGCTTTTGCACTTTTATAGCGTTGTTTTGGATACGCAAGCGTGACGTGTTTCAAACACACCCATACACACAGTGTGCAAAGTGTAAACAGTCTTATCTGCAGGAAAAGCCTACTTATAGAAACAAATAGTGATGAAATACGTGTTTTATCAATGGATGTTTTCCTTTTTTCTCTCACAATTTCACAATTATAAAGAAACAGCAAGTATATTAAGTCTTAACTTTAAATACTTATATTTAGGCATCATTTTATTTTACAGTCCTGTTCCACATACAGGTACTTATTATAACAAGGTAATACTAACCCTGAACCTACCCCTAAACCTAACCTTAATCCATGTAGCTACCTTATATTGACCAGTACTTTCTTAGGTAAGTACACTGTAAGTACATGTACTGTAAAACAAAGTATAACTAATATTTAAATTAATTTTGCAATACAATGCACTTTTGTGTATGGTGTACATATGTTTTTATATTGTAGCCTATTTGTATTTAAAAGTACCTTAATGTAAATGCAGCTGCATTCATTTCTGTAATTACATTATAATTACACTGTTGACCTTAACCTACCCTTAACTGTACCCATACCAGGAAACCTGTCCTGACTCCTCACCCTGCCCATATCCTGCTCAATAGTACAATAGCCCAACACAATTAGTACAATGTACCAAACAATTAATTTTGAAAGTACATTTTAAGGACACTTAAGGACCATGATTATGGTCATGGCGCATGCGCACGCAGCGACTGGCAGTGAATGAGTGTTCGGCGTCCTTGTGTATGTTTGACAAACGTTTTTTTCTTTTTTTTAATGTCTTAAAGTTTCGTTTTTGTTTTTTATTGAAGGAGTGCTCTTAAAGTTTTAAACTTAGTCAAAATGGATGCTTTTTATTAAAACAGACTCTTAAAACTTTCCATCAGTATGTCTCCTGTTCGACCAGACGGGGCAAGACTTTAGATCTGTGTTATTGATCGGTGAGAGCCCATGTCACCCTTGGGCTCGTCAGATCACAATTGTGTACATTTGCTGCCTACATATAAGACTGTTTTAAAAAGGGAGAAAACTGTGACCAAGGACATCAGAGTGTGGTCAGAAGATGCTGTGTCCTGTCTACAAGACTGTTATAGCTGCACAGACTGGAACATTTTTAAACAGGACTGTGGTGACGATTTGGACTCAATGGTTGATGTGACATTTTCATATGTGGCTTTTTGCAGGGACATGATAAGTCCATGTAAGAAGGTAAAAAAATCGATTCAAACAATAAGCCCTGGGTTACTAAATCAGTAAAGTCCTGTTTACAAAGGAAAAAAAATGCATTTATACGCGGAACAACTATGGACTTACATGTGGCTACTAAGGATTTGAAGATTGAAATCCTTAAAGCTAAACAAAGCTATAAGGAAAAACTAGAAAATAAGATGGCATCCAAAAATCCTGGCTCAGCATGGGCAAATATGAAAACCATAGTAGGCCTTCAAAACTCAAACTGCAGTAATCAGAATCAGATTATTTTAAATGGTTTTAGTTCTGATTTTGAACTAGCAGATGCACTAAACGATTTTTACTGTCGTTTTGACAATTTGAATTTTAGTAAAGAAATCCAGGAGTTGAGCGTTAAGTTAATGGATGATCAGCATTTTAACATTGACCTTCAGGATGTTGAAAAAGCTTTCAGACATGTTAAGGCAAATAAAAGCCCAGGTCCTGATAGCATTTGTGGCAGACTATTAAAGTCATGTGCAAAAGAATTGAGCCCTGTATTTCATGAAATTTATAATAAGTCTCTGAAAACACAACATGCACCGATCCTTTGGAAGGATGCGGTGGTCATTCCTGTCCCTAAATGTAGAGGCCCTAAGATGATAAATGATTTTAGGCCGGTCGCTTTGACTTCCGTTTTAATGAAAATCCTTGAGAAATTAGTACGGTCTGAGATTTAGAGGTGGACAGAACATCAATTGGACCTAGGGCTGGGCGATAAAACGATAACGATAGTTATCGCGATATCATTTTTCTCGATAAAACGATATCAAGAGGTCGATAAATGTTCGATAATGTTTGTGCGCCAAAAGCGGAACAAAACTCATCTGAACCGCGCGCCTCACGGACCGTTTATCCGCTCGGCTCAAAGTCCAAACGGCAGCGCAGCGCGAGCTCACTAGCAGACGCGTTTACTCTGATCGTCTCGTCACGAGATCCAGTGAGAAGCGCTTGAGTTCAGCGAAGAACACAAATGTCTCAGTGATTTAAACCAGTTTAAAGGCAGATGAAACAGCGCTGACGAACAGGAGGAACACTGCGCGCAACGATACAGTCAGAAGCATTTCCGGCTACAAACTCCCATCATTTACCATGGATTTACTGTAACGTTAGCTTACTAATATTAATTGCAATATGAAATGTGGGATATACATATTGAATTGTATTATTATTGTAGACAATGTATTAAAGGACTAATGGAATATAATTACAGTATTTAATAATGTATTTAGCCTACTGTTTTTCATACAAATACCATAGAAACCATAAAGTAACATTTAGCCAACATAGTGAGGTGCTTTTATCTGTGGTTATCATGATCTAAATGCATGATGCTGGATGACCAATGGCTAATTTTAATTAAACTCAGTCAGAATATTACATTTTACCAAATAAAAATTAGCACATGCAGAAACTAAGAAATATTTTTTTCTATTAAGATATTTATTTTGTTAAGGAAAAATTACAAAATGTTTGAATGTTCTACCTCAGATTTGTTTGTCATGATATGTTCTGACAATAAGGAGTAGTTTAAAACCACAATTAACACTCTGGTTTCTACAACTTTCACTTAGGAGCAAAAATCTGCTTGAAAGAAATAAAGATTTGACGTTTATCGTGATGATTATCGATATCGACTGATATAAAAAAAATTATCGTGATAATTTTTTTTGGCCATATCGCCCAACCCTAATTGGACCCTATGCAGTTTGCATCTATACCTCACAGAGGAGTACAGGATGCTACAGTCACAATGTTAAATTTGCTATGAGGACACTTGGATGGACAGAGGACACATGCTAGACTTTTATTCGTTGACTTTTCTTCGGCGTTCAATACAATTCAACCACACATTTGAATTAAGAGGCTTTTGGATCAGTTTGTGTTAAGTAATAATTTGATTGTGTTCTATTAGTTAAGAAATTCAAAATCCAACCAAAGAGTAAAAGTTAATGGTGTCTTATCTAAACAGATGAGTTCCTCTACAAGGATGTGTGCTGTCCCCACTTTTATTTATTTTATATACTAACATGTGTCAAAGCATGTATAAGAACAGATTTATTATAAAATATGCGGATGACTCAGTAATTTTGAGTTTACTTAAGGAGAATGAGACCTCACATGGTCCAATTATTGAGCATTTAGTCAACTGGTGTGATGAATCTTATCTACAGATAAATATATTAAAGACCAAAGATATGCTCATCGATTTTAGGAAAAGTACTCATCCAAGTGATCCTACTTTAATTAAAGGCCAAAAAATAGAGTATGTACAATCATACAAATACCTTGGGACCATAATTGATAAAAAACTAAAATTTGAAGAGAATTGTGAGGCTCTTAACAAAAAGGGGCACCAGCGTTTGTATTGCCTAAGGACATTATCTGCTTTTAATCTTGATAAAACAATAATGAAGATGTTTTATAATGCTTTTATAGAATCTGTTTTGTCATTTTCCATTTTAGTATGGTACGGTCATATATCCTTAAAGGCAAAAAATCAGCTAGACCAGATAGTAAAATGGTCTGGCCGTTTGATAGGCGAGTCAAAACCAGGAGTGGCATCACTATATGCCAAACAATTACAAAGGACGGCCCTTTCAGTTTTAAATGATGACTCTCACCCTCTGCGAAATGAGTTTGTTATTACCGTCTGCGAGGAGGTATAAAGTCCCTAGGTGTAGAACGAAAAGATATAAAAGCAGCTTCGTAACAAATGCGATTGATATGCTTAAATTGTAGAGGTGTTTTTCAGATATGTACTAGGGGTCTTATGATTTTATGACGTTAAAAAGATCATATGAAATGCTCTTGAGAGCATTTTCTTTTATGAGAGCACTTCACTAAGTGTATGAGTATTTATCTATCTTTCCTTATGTGTAGTATAGTGTCCTGTGTTTTATGTTTTTTGTATTGGATGCCATAGAATGTCATTGCACTGTAAAACAAATTTACCTACGGGTATAAAGTAAACAAACAAACAACAAACAAACTTAGCCCACTGTAAAAAAGAAAAAAAAAAAGTTGCTGCCTTAAATTAAGAACAATCAACTTGGAATTTTAAGTCATTTCAACTTAAATTACATTAAACGGACTTTAAAAGTGAGTTGAATCTTGTATAATTTATTTTAAAAAAGTTGAAAAGTGATGAATTAAAGCATGCAAAAATATTGTTGTCATAACTTAATCACATACATTTTTAGAGTGCGTTTTTTTTTAAATCATGTTTGGATGATTGAATCCAAGAGTTCTGCAAGAGTTTACCTGTGATGGACCAGAACGCCACACTTCCTTCTGTTGACACTTCTGATGATGTGAAACCAGACTGCTTACATTCCTGAGCTGAGATCAACACTACTGATAACAATGTGTTTAGGAGACGACGAGGCAATAATTAAACCAGCATTAAGAGAATCTGATCGATTCTGATTCGAGCGCCTTACGTTCGGGAGAGGACAACGAATACAATCTACCCCAATGAGGTGTGGTCCCCGGAAGAAGATCTATGCTACAGTCGTACTGACGATGAGGGGGAAGAGAAGTGGCCCGAGAACGACTAAAGACCTCTCGCAAATCATGATATTCCTCCTGACAAATCACCTGGTTCCTCCTGGAAAACAGAAACAGAAGACACGGGGGGAACAGCAGAGGTTAAACACTTAACATGACAACAATTTCCAGGAAAATATGGGGGTTGTTTTGAACAAGCCAAAGATGGCCTAAAACCACAGGTGAAAATGGGGAATGAAAAAATAAAAAATAAACAGTCTCATTGTGGTTCCCCGAGACGGAGAGAGTAAGGGGAACAATCTCTCTCCGCACCCTAGGAAGGGAACTACCATCAAGGGCGAACAGAGGAGTGGAGCTTTTTAAGTCAATGAGGGGAATACCTTGCTCACGAGCCCATGTCTCGATGAAGTTACCCTCAGCACCTGAGTCGACCAAGGCAGTACAGGACACAGAGGAAGTCGACCAGCGAAGGTGAATAGGTAGAGTGGTACAGGATTTAGAGGGAGAGATCCTAGAAATAGCGCTCGCCAGTAACCCTCCGCCTACTGATGAGCTCTGGCTTTTACTGGACAATCTGAGGCAAAATGACCTGCAGCAGCACAATACATGCAAAGACGGTTCGTAATACATCGCTCACGTTCCTTGAGAGAGATGAGAAGACCACCGAGTTGCATAGGCTCAGGACTCGGACCAGAGGGCTGAGGAGGAGTAACGTCGGGAGGAGAAAAAAGGGCGGATTCCAAACCGCGGGCTCTGCGACGTGAGTCGAAACGTCTCTCCACCCGGATGGCCAGATCGATGAGCACGTCGAGTTGGGTTGGTACCTCACCTGCAAGAATCTCATCCTTGATTTCTGGGTTAAGAGCCTCCAGAAAACACGCCACCAGGGCTGGAGTGTTCCACCCGCAGGTCGTTGACAGTGTACGGAACTGGATGGAAAAATCAGTAACAGCACGTCTCCCCTGACGAAGCGTAGAGAGTAAACATGAAGCCTCTTCACCATAAGCTGAGCGATCAAAAACTCTAATCATTTCTTGCTTGAAGAGAGAAAAATCAGACACACAGTTAGTCTCAGCCTCCCAGTTGGCCGCACCCCACTCCCGCGCCCGGCCTGTGAGGAGTGAGATGACATAGGCGACCCTGGACCGGTCAGTAGCATACATAGAGGGCTGAAGAGAAAAAAACACCTCACACTGTGTCAAAAAAGAGCGGCATTGAGTGGGCTCACCAGAATAAACAGGCGGATTATTTATCCGTAGCTCAGAAATAGAAGACAGCTCCTTGCGCAAGTGATAAACCCGCTGAGAGAGATCCGTCATTTGGGCAGCCAGTGATTCGACAGCCTGTCTTGCAAGGACGAAACGTCCTCCTCGTATCTGCCCAGCAAGGTGCCCTGCATCTCGACGGCCGCTTGAAAAGGATTGCCACTCGCTGAGTCCATTCTGTTAGTCAGATCATTCTGTTATGGAATGGTAGAAAGAGAACTCAACAGCGAGATGCGGCAATCAACAGTCTTTAATTTATATTCAGCTGCCCTTTAGCAAAAGAAATTAGTTCTGGGGAAAAACTTGAGAAATCAGGAACGGCCACACAGCTCTTAACGAGAACAGAAATCCCCTCGTCTGGACAGCATATAGTGCGGATGCGGTCGGCGAAATCAGGGAACCCTCAAGCGACCCGTGAAGAGAGCATGGTGAGGCAGAGGATCTCAGCGTCCAGAACTGAACAGAATTCAGAAAGCAGATAACACGGTAATACTTGCAGGTAATCGAGCATCAGCACAACACCAGACAGGACAGGACACGGATGAATAGAGTGAGCGTATAGCATGAGCTTTTACATCGAATAATCTGACAAAGAGCCAAGGACAGGAAGAGCTAGGAGGAGAAACAATCAGGGGAAAATTAGGAAACAGCTGGTGAAAACCAACGCAGAGAATGAGAGTGGAATCAGCTGAAGGGGATGAGATAATGAGGGCGTGAATGTGAGTAAAGGTGCGTAAAAGTGTTTGTGAGTATGTGAATGACCACAAGAGGGAGACAGAGAAAGAAAGGACCAGGATCATGACAGTTTATTCTAAACAGAATACTTTGATGCAGCGTCAAATAAAAACACCTTTTTATGTAGGACATCCTGTGCTGTACAGCTTGTGTCATAGGCTATCTGTGATTAAGTGAATCATCCGGTACATGATGATCAGATATTGATTGAACTGCTTGTAACTGGGAGTTCAAAAGGTTAAGATGTGCCTGCCAAGGTAAACCTTTAAAGGGATAGTTCACCCAAAAATGAAAACTCTGTCAGTAATAACTCCCCCTAATGTTGTTCCAACCCCACAAGACTTTTTTTTGGGAACGCCTCTGCGTGAACCAGTTTCTGAAATGCTTCTCTAATCACAGCAATCCTATTGACCGGCGACAGCCTATGACATCACTATTTGTACGACCCGGAGGTATATAAGGGGAGCCTGGAGAACATGTCAACAACTTATCGTCTGAAGGGACTGTTCAGCAGGCAGGCCCAAGGCATGACAAAAGACGCAGTGTCTCGTTCCCTGTTCTCAGGGAACAAAGGTTACAGTCGTAACCTGAGAAGATGATGCTTTGGGGAACGATATACCAACACCACCATGCTGAGGGGAGTGCATGCCAAATTATGGCTGTGACTAAAACGTCAAAGATGGCAGTTTCACTAAAATGCCAAAACACAACACCCTCCGGGTCACATACAGGCTGTCAGTGACAGTATTCCCTACAGCCACTGCCTAAGCTAAAAGCCTCAAAGAGGCCTCCAGTACAATGAAGGCCTAAGGCCGCTCAAAGGCTTGAAACCAACAGCTTTCATGGAAGGGGTTTCTCTTTAAGGGAATATGGCCAGGGGGTCCAAAGGAGTCCCGTCCAGTCATTTTCTGAAGGGGACATGAAGTCAACCTCACATGCCACCAGGGAGGCTGACCTGGTCTAATTTGCTGACCTAGTCTTGCCAACAACCCGTCTGTTTCCTAAACACAGTCTCTACCATATCTTGCCTCACTTGAGGAGGCATGCGATAGGGAGGACTGTAGATAATGGCAGTAATCGTTCACAGACCAGATCATAGAGACGGGAATCCTGGAGAGTAGAACTCAGCATAGCGCTTTCTAACCCATGCAAACGAGGGGAGTAACTCTGATCGATCCTGGATCTACACAATGCTTAATTAAAAGGCAGGGCCGTGGCACTTAGTGTCGATGCCTCTCCAGCCGTGAGATAGTTCGCGAACATCATCAATTGGGGTGTATTAAACTACATAAAATAATAATAATAATAATAATAAGTATTTAAGGGGCCAGACAGGTAAATTTAGCTCAAAGGGAATTATCAATTAATTTATAGGTAATCTTAAAAGAATCACTTATACGGCCGAGCAAATGACTCGTCCAGCGTTCATTTGAACGGGCCGTAACTATCACCTCTGCAGCGGATATAAACATCCAAACTATAGTGAAACACTATTTATTAGCAAGGATAAAGATCAGCAGTTTAAGACATTAAATTCGCAAGCACATAACACAAGAACAATTATCTTAATATAAACAAGACTTTATTGATTATTCTAACACATAAAACTAACATAACTCAAACACACGCACGCACACATTCATACGAGTTGCAGAAAGAAGAAGAGTGAGGAAAGAATGAGTTTTAAGAGTGAGATGATGAAATCCCAAGTTTTTTAGTCTTAAACACTCATGTAGAAGGACCGATATTTAATTCTCTTTATGCTATATTTGTGCATGTTTTTCATAAATTCCTATGTTTGGCCACGCTCTGAGACCATAGTTTTTGCAAACTGTACAAAACCAAAATGAAACAATATGCAAATGGCGTAATCGACTAGTAAGTGTAAAACAGCATGCTCTTACTTTGTGTTAATACTTTGAGATTCCACATCATAGATAGAGGGTAACTTAAATTCTTAATTGTCATTTATTCCTATAAACACTGAATGTTGACAGCTCTCAAAGAAACGTCTTCACCTAAAACACATACAGTCCAACATACAAAATGTGAAACCGTATCATCTACTATCTGAACAAGATGACTAGATCTAGCGGAGTAATAAAACCATCATTTGCACACTTTTGTGTGTTTATTATATGTGGAGCTATTCAACCCTCTTTTCTTAGTGATGTGGTCTTTTTGAATCTTACATGGATATATTGGACACATGTGATTCCTGTTTAAAGATTATGTTTTAAAGTTAGTCCATGGAGCGTGGTACTTTGCACAAAATATGCTGACGTGTAAAAATACCCCCAAAGATTTAAGCACAGCTATTTACACACATACTAAGTAGGAGAATATTGTAGATTGTGAACACCATTATCTGTTTATTTGGGGTCAGAGAACATCCTTAGATCATTCATCTCTTTAATTTTTTGCTGGATTTTGAAGTGTTAGTTAAAAATAAAGGTATTAGTTAATAACAAAAACTTTAAATCAACATGGAAACCATAATATAAATAAATAAAATATAGTATAATTATATGACTTCCATAATATTTTCTTTCAGTAATGCTGTGTCCGGATCACCCAACACAAAGATTAGCGTTTGTGGGCGAGACCTGGCAAAGATTACACCAATATCAGCTTTCTCGAACATTGCATGTTTGCACTATACCTGAAACTCCGTAATCAACAGGCATTTCTGTAGGTCTGTCAAAAGAAAAATAACCTGGTTTAGTTGTATTTTAAAACACTACTTTTCTTAAAAAACATTGTGTCAGACGTAATTGATAGCATTTATCTTGTTTCATCAGGTATTAAGTACATATTGTGACGGTGTAATCTTGACTTGAAATGAATATATCACTCGTTACAGAACTACATATTACACCATATTAACAAAGTAAATTCTTTATTTGAGTCTTGTTGTATAGCTCTTTTGGGGGGGGGGGGGGTTCTCTTTCAAAAGCCCCTTTCTAAAACACAGACAAAACAAAACTATTCTCATAGGCTACCATAATTCCCAAAGCGTAGAGCAGGGTGTTCACAAAACTATAGTGAATACATAATCATCTTGGACAATCAACAAAACATTTCATCAACCACTGAGGTACATGCATTTAACAATTTCACCCGTAAAGGTCCACAAAAAATAAAAATAATAAAGTGGTTATTTCAACTCTCATCACAAAATAAATAGTTCAATTCATTAACCATAGTTCATGAATGACCGCGGGAAGTTAACGTTAGCAGTCGTTAGTTGAAGAAAGTGTGTGTATGTGTGTGTGTGTTCTCCGTTTGTAGCGTCTTTTTTGTGGGTTGAGGGCGAGTGAATAGTTATGGTTCCAGCAGTCTTACCTGGAGTCAGATGCTCAGTATCTTGAATTTGTGTCTCAGTCTACAACGAAAAGTAGTAACTCACAGGCGCTGCCACGATCAGCTCTCACTCAGCCAAGGCAATTCAGAAAACGAGCATCTTCCAGGAATAGCAACAATGACAATCCAGGTCCTCTTTCACAGTGCAGCCAGCGAAATACTTAGGGACACGAGATTAACTCAGGCTTGTTAAAACTCCAGGCAGCTCGAATACGTCCAGTTCAGATTCACTCTATGTTTTTTAAACTTTCCCGCTTTAACCCTGCATACCTGTTGCTTAATTAAGCTACGTCCTTCCGCAGTAACCTCTTGATAACCACATTGCATTCTGGGCAGTGTAGTTCGTTCCTTATTTTCGTCACACTCTCCTCCCCTTAAACAAAACATCTCATAGTTCTCCATGAAGATGTTAAAACATTAAAATCCTGAGAACTCTTCTTCTTCACTTGAAGATTCATTAAAGAGATAGAGAATCGCTTGTTTCTCTTGAGTCTCCAATTCTGTAGCAGTTGGATAACAGGGTTTTAACTTGCAGACATGAACGGTGCGAACGTCTTCACCTGTAGATTCCAGTGCTACTTGGTAATTTACTGGTCCCTTGTTGTATTACCCGGTAGGGTCCCTTCCAGGGACGTGCACAGGGGGGTTGCTCAGGTTGCCCGGGCAACTGCCCATATGCCCTTCTCGACTCACGTTGCCCTTCCAAGGGGGAATAAATAAATCGTACAATGATGCAGAATTTCACGTAGGCCTAGATAAAAAAAATTAAAAAAAAAAATCGCAAAGCCTCATTCACTTCCATTCGGGCACCGAAAGTGAAAGTCAGTATGGGAAGCTATAGCGCAAACTCTGTTCACGTGGCTGCAGTGCTGCACGCGACCGGTGTAGCTATAAATCATGTAGTTGCCCAGTTACCATACGTACCATCAGAACTGAATGTACGGGAAGCCAAAAGGATTGTATTTTTTCCCGAAATCTATGCTTTTTTTATTTATTTTATTATTAGAAGCGAGTTTTTCCCCATCTGTCAATTCAATACAGATGATTTATTTTCCTTTTTTAAATAAATAAATAATAATTAGAAAAAAAGAATAAACAATAATATGAGGAACTCTTTTTCTCATGTAGCCTATTTGGTGACATTTAACATTTACATTTTGTATTCCGTTTACAAAGTTGTATATCATAAACCTGTCATCTCTGACGTTTTGCAATCTTTATAAATAATAATAAGACCATAATATGAGGCATTGAGTTTGGACAAACACGGTCAGATAAGGAAAATTCCACTGAATATATGGATTTTCATGACTCATGTTTTTCTGTGTTATTATTAGTAGTAGTTAAGGTGATTAGTGATTTTAATAAAGACCCTGTTATTCTCAGTTCTTCATATAGCCCGTGAGTTAGTTTTTTTTGGGGGGGGGGGGCTTTTTTCACATGCCATGCCCTTTTTTTTACATCACATGCCCTTTTTTTTCAGGTCAGAGCAACTGCCCCTCAAAATTCCTGTGCACGTCCCTGGTCCCTTCCACTTTGGTGCAAGTTTAGCAGTAAAGTTTTTCTTTGCACTGGATTGTGGGATCTGTCGGACCCACACCCTGTCTTTTGCTTTGAATGAGACATCCTGTCGATTTTTATTGTAGTTTCTCAGTTGTCTTAGGTGTGCTTTCTTACAGTTCTCTCTTGCTTTTGCTTGCAGTTGACTCACGTGATACACTACTTCATAGTTAGGTGCATCTGGGGAGAGATCATGACCTTTAGCTTTCAGAAGTTTGTTCATCGGCCCTTGTAACTTCCTTCCCAACTGAAGTTCCGCAGGAGACATTCCAGTTGTTTCTTGCACTGCTGAGTTGATGGCAAACCTAAATTCAGGTAGGTATTGGTCCCAATGCTTATGGTTGTCATCTACGTAGGCTGCAATCATACTTTTAAGGGTTCGATTGACTCTCTCTGTCATGTTTGTCTCCGGGTGGTAAGCGGTAGTTAGCTTTGGTGTTACATTGCAGTATTTCAAGAATTATGCGAAAACTGCAGACACAAACTGTGTGCCCCTGCTGTCGGACACCAGAAAATCTGGGACTCCTCATCTGGTTAAGATCTCTTTTCTGAATAGTGTAGCGACTGTCTTGGCTGTAGCTATACGCATGGGGAAAAGTTCTACCCAGCGGGTGAAGTAATCAACAAACACTAAAATGGTACTCGTTTTAGTTAGTGCTACGGGGTAAGGGTCCCATGACGTCCACCCCCATCATTTGATTAGGTTGGTTGCTGACAATTTTCTGCATCTTTCCAGCAGGTTTCTGTTGGTCAGCTTTTAAGCTTAGGCATTTTTCACATCTTTTTACAAACTGTTTGATGTCGGACCACATCCCAGGCCAAAATGCCACATCCTGAATTCTTTTGTATGTTTTATAGATCCCAACATGACCACTTATAGGGCTACAATGATAGTGTTCCAGTATATGAGGTACAAGATCTTTGGGAACAAAAATACGGTAATGGAACCGATTCTCGGACAGCTGAGTTTTAAGGTACAGCTTATCTTCTATGACTTCATATTTGACTTGCTGGTCGTCATTGTTCTCAGCCAAAATTTGGAAGATTTTTGTTATTTCTGGGTCATTGTGCTGCTCCTCCCAGATCAATTCTGCAGTAACTGGAAGTGGGTTGTCCTCTTTCTAATTGGAATACAAGTTACAACTTGTATGTGGAATAATCCTTGACAGAGCATCTGGAGCTGCATTTAACTTACCATTTCGGTACTCAACAATGAAATCGTACTTTTGTAACTGTAGGACCCATCGAATAAGACGGCTAGTGGTTTTGGGTGAATTCATTACCCACTGCAAAGCAGAATGATCGGTAACGACAGTGAACATTCTGTAATCCAAGTAGTACTGCCACTTGTCTAATGCCCATATTATGGCTAAACACTCCTTCTCTGTTGCGGAGTAATTTGTCTCGGCAGGATTAAGAGTTCTACTGGCATAAGCTATTACCTCCTCTACGCCTTGTCTCCGCTTTTGGGTCAGCACGGCACCCAGTCCTGTCTCACTGGCATCCGTGTACACAATTAATGGATGTTCTAAATCAGGATGGCCAAGGATGGGTGGAGTCAAACATGTTTTCAATTGTTCAAAGGCCTGTTGGCAATGCAATGTCCACTGAAAAATTCAGCCTTTTTTCTTTAAGGACTTGAGTGGTTCAGCAATACTAGAGAAGTTGGGAACAAATCTGTGATACCACCCAGCTAGTCCAAGGAAACGTTGGACTTCCTTCAGATTTTTTGGCACAGGATAGGTACGAATAGCTTCCACTTTACTAGGGTCAGCTGAAATGCCTTGGATGTTGACCAGATGACCTAGAAATGTCACTTCATGCAAGCAGAACTTTTTCGGGGGTTGATTGTTAAACCAGCCTCTTGTAACTTCTGGAAAACAGCGTGGAGATCAAGGAAATGCTGAGTAACAGATGGAGAGTAAACGATAATATCGTCAGTGTACACAAAGCAATTTCTTCCACGTAGCTCTCCCAAGACCGTCTCCATAAGACGTTGGAAAGTAGATGGGGCATTTTTAAGCCCAAACGGCATTACATTGAAGCGAAATAGTCCTGCAGAGGTAGTAAAGGCAGTCTTGGATTTACTGGAAGCATCCATAGTCACTTGCCAATATCCACTATTTAGGTCCAGAGTGGAAAAAATAGCTGACCCCGAAAGGGATTCCAAGATTTCAGTAAGATTTGGCAGAGGATAGGCGTCACTTTCTGTAATGGCGTTCAATTTGCGGTAGTCTACACAAAATTGAAGACGTCCGTCTTTTTTTGGTACGAGGACTACAGGGGAGGCCCATCCTGACTGTGATGGCTCTACAAAACCTGCATCTAACATTTCTTTGAGTTGATGGTTCACTATGGTTTGTTTGGCAGGGGATACCCGATAAGCTCGTTGTTTTATAGGAACTTGATGATGTGTATAAATATGATGTTGGAGCGGTCCTAGTACTGAGCCTTGTGGTACGCCATACTGAACTTGTGATCGATAAAACATCTCTTCATTTACTGCTACAAACTGATAACGGTCAGATAAGTATGATTTAAACCATGCTAGTGCAATTCCACTAATGCCAACATAGTTTTCTAGTCTATTTAAAAGAATGTTGTGGTCAATTGTGTCAAATGCAGCACTAAGATCAAGTAACACTAATAGAGAAATACAACCACAATCAGATGATAAAAGTAAATCATTTGTAACTCTAATGAGAGCTGTCTCAGTACTATGGTGCGGTCTAAATCCGGACTGAAAATCCTCACAGATATCATTTCTTTCAAGAAAGGAACACAGTTGTGAGAATACTGCTTTTTCTAATATCTTTGACAGAAAAGGCAGATTTGAGATCGGCCTGTAATTGACTAATTCTGAAGGATCAAGTTGCGGTTTTTTAACAAGCGGTTTTATCATAGCCAGCTTAAAGGTTTTTGGTACGTATCCTAGAGACAAAGACGAATTGATATTAAGAAGAGGATCTATGAGGGGTCTAACATACAAGTTGTCGATTTAGATGAATAAACGAGTTTGCAGAATTCTTCCTCTCCTATAGCAACAAATGAATAAAAATTTTCCTCAGGGAGACTACAATGCACTCCCTGATGCGATACTGTAGTAGACGGTTGCATAGTTATAATTTTGTCCCTGATATTATCAATCTTATAAGTTCATAAAGTCATTACTGTGTTGGCCTGAAACTTCTGTGCTTGAAGCTTTCTTTTTCGTTAGTTTACCCACTGTTTCAAATAAATACCTAGGATTATGTTTATTTTCTTCTAATAGGGTTGAAAAATAAGCAGATCTAGCAGCTTTTAAAGCCTCTCTGTAAGCAATCGAGCTCTCTTTCCCTGAAATCCGAAATACCTCTAGTTTTGTTTTCTTCCAGTTGCGCTCCATTTTTTTTGGCAGCTCTCTTAAGGGCCTGAGTGTGCTCGTTGTACCACGGCGTTGGACTATTTTCTTTAAGCGCAACGGAGCAACTGCGTCTAAAGTGCTGGAAAAGAGAGAGTTAAAAGTTTGTTGCAATATCAAGTTCTTCTAAGCTATCCGGGATGCTGAGATGATGAAACTGATTAGGAAGATTATTGATAAAGCAATCTTTAGTGGCAGAAGTTATAGGTCTAACATATTTATAACACGGAGTCGACTTTGCAGCCTTGGCTAAATGTAATTTACATGAGACTAGATAATGGTCTGAGATGTCATCGCTCTGCTGCAGAATTTCAACGGCATCAACATCTATTCCATGTGATAGTATTAGATCTAGAGTATGATTATGACAATGAGTGGGTCCTGACACGTGTTGTCTAACTCCAATTGAGTTTACAATGTCTTTAAGTGCCAATCCCAATGCATCTTTTTCATTATCTACATGTATATTAAAATCACCAACAATTAGTACTTTATCATTAGCCAATACTAATTCTGATAGAAAGTCCGCAAATTCTTTGATAAAATCTGTATGGTGCCCTGGTGGCCTGTATACAGTAGCCAGCAGAAATCTCAAACGTGATTTATCGTTTACACTATATATTTTTACATTAAGCACCAACACTTCAAAAGAAGTACATTTAAAAATAGATTTCTTAGTGGTTTTGAAAATATTACTATAAATTACAGCAACACCTCCCCCTTTGCGTTTTAGACGAGGTTCATGTTTATAACAGTAATCTTGTGGGGTTGACTCATTTAAAGTAATGTAATCATTTGGTTTTAGCCAGGTTTCTGTCAAAAACAGCACATCTAGATTATAATCTGAAATCATATCATTAACTATGAGCGATTTTGAAGTAAGGGATCGAATATTCAGCAACCCAAGCTTTATCATTTGCTCATCTGTATTATATCTGTTTTTTATTTGTTGAACATCAATTAAATTTTTTACCTGACGTTTTTTGGATTTCCAAATTCGGAGAACAGACACAGTCTCTATATGATGATATCTAGGTGAAAGAGGCTCTATGTGATGGGATTTATCTGACCTTGGTGACGCGAGGCCGCTAGCATACAGTCGGTTTAGCCAGTCTGTCTGCTTCCTGACCTGAGCCCCAGATTGTCATGTTTTAGCTCTAAGACTATGTGCCATATTACTAGAGAGAAGAGCAGCACCATCCCAGGAGTGATGAACACCATCTCTTTTCAACAGGTCAGGCTTGCCCAAAAAACTTTTCCAATTGTCTATATTATTCAAAGGACACCACTTAGACAACCAACCATTGAGTGAGGCTAATCTGCTAACTATCTCATCACTCCTGCGAACAGGAAGGGGGCCAGAGAAAAATACAGTGCCTGACATCGTACTTGCGAGTTTACACACCTCTTTAATATTAATTTTGGTGATCTCCGACTGGCGGAATCGAACATCATTAGTGCCGACATGAATAATGATCTTAGAGAATTTACGATTAGCATTAGCCAGCGCTTTTAAATTTGCGTTGATGTCAGGCGCTCTGGCTCCCGGCAAACATGTGACTTTGGTGGCTGGGGTCTCTATTTTCACGTTCCGTGTGATCGAATCACCAATTACCAGGGCATAATCAACAGAATTCTCAGTGGGTGTTTCACCGAGTGGGGCAAATCGATTTGTTATGGTAATCGGAACGGAAGAGTGTTTTTTTAATCCGCGACTAGAGCGATCTCTCACGGTCACCCATCTGCCCTGCTGCGTGGGCTCTACTTCAGCCGGAACCGAATCATGTACAGAGTTCACTATGCTAGGCGCATCCAAAATAGTATCTAAAGCTCTAGTACTATCCTTACTATCCTCAATTAAACTTTGGATGCGTGTCTCTAGCTCTGAAATCTTCTCCGTCAGCCTGACTGTCTCCTTGCATTTATCACAAATAAATCCTATATTGCCATCAGAGAAGGCTATACTAAACATTTGACGTGACAGGTGACAATAACAGGACAAGACATTACTCACCGTTTGTGTTGACTGATTCTTACTTACCTGGGCTTTTATGAACTCAAAGGCGCGGGCGCCCGAGAGAAAATAAATAAATAAATGAGCGCAGGTGGCGCGTAAACACTAGCGTGCTGTGCTAACAATAACGGAAGCTAGCGATGTAAGGTTAATCTGAGATGGTGGGTAAATTGTATTTCGTAATATAAACAACTAGAAATGATAGTAAATGATGGTTCAAAACAAAGAAATACGAAACTAACACGAGGCGTAGAGCTTACAGCCTCGACGCAAACAAACTCACAGCAGGCAGGAAGACAAACAGGAGCAATCGATCAGTGAACAGCAGATCTCGATCAACAACAGCAGAGTGTGTTCTCAACAACAGCATAGGCAGAGTTATGAGCTTGATTTTGCGGATGCTGATACCCCATCTGTGTTGGCACCACACTTGCATGACCGGGTTGGAAGGGGTAATCCACATCAGGAGCGGAAGTAAAGGAATACTGCCCATCAGACACCTTTATTTGCATTCCACTAAAGAAAATGAAGTCTAGTCCCAAGCCAATAGAATAAGCAAGGGCTTTGGAGGTTAACACAGCGACAGGAAGGGTGCAAACACGATCGTGCAGTTTAAGCGAAACATTTAACCATCCCAGAGGTACCTCTGCCATTCCGTTTGCCAAATATAAAGGTCCAAGAGATCAAGGGCTAAGGCGGCAGTGTTCTGTGGGGTTGAGGTCTTTACACAAGTGCTCATGCATTAGGGTAAAACTTGCCCCAGTGTCCACAATGGCTTTACCTACCCAATTACCAATACCAATCGGTACAATTAGCTGTTGTGGTACATCATCTTTCTGTGAGCATTTTGTCAATTTCTGTTGTAAAGCATTTGCAGCTGTCACTGAATTGTTGGTGGGTTTACCTCTGGATCTAGGAGGATAGGATCGATGCAAGTTAGCAGAAGGTTGCTCCTGTGATGGAACAAACTGAGAAGGTAAAGAAAAATGTGGACAACTGTTAGGAGCATGTTGCCCCTTACACCTCCAACACTGTAACTGTGGCTTATCTGCAGGCCGGTTGATGGTGGGTAAGGGTCCTTTGAGTCCAGACAGACCTTGTTTTGAGTTCAAACGGTAATTATACTGTAACTGCTGTAAATTATCCTTCTCAAGTTGTTGTCCCAATCGCACCAACTCCTCCACAGTAGTAACACGCCCACGTAGCTGGCTAGTTAAGTAAGGCTTTATGTTTTTCAAGATCATTTTAACCAGTTCATACTCAGTTAGGGTTCCACCTTTTGCAAAGTGCGTAAAAGCAAAGTCTCTTATCGACTCCCTTTCTCCTTGAGTTCTGATTCTGACACGCTCTGCAAGCTCATCCTCATAATCTTCAGAGAGAAAGGCAGTAAGGAATGAAGACTCAAATTCATGCCAGGTAGTTACTGTAGTTCTAGCTACTTCCCACAATCACGTGCTGTACCATACAAGACTGTTCGAAAGGTAGCTAGAATTTCAGAATCAGTTAAAGGATGTAATGCAAGAAAATCCTGGCATTTAGCTAAATACAACAAGGCATCGTCCGATGGTCTCCCGTAAGTTGAAAAAGTTAATTTGAGATGGTCGCTCTTGACAGCACTCGCATTTACAGGGGGTGACACATTCATGGAATGATCTAAAGTTTCAGGTTTCTTCGGAGGATCCTCTGTCTTGGAGTCTGTACTCTCTTGCAGTTCGGTTATTTTGACACTTAGATGGTCAACCTGGTCGGTCAACTAAGTGAAATCCTGGGTTAACCATGGAACAGATATTTGAGGTTAAACACTTTTCAATTTTTTGAAATTCATCCAACATGAGCAATTTCATGGTTTTAACCATTTGATCAGACTCTGTTTCAGCTTGTTGTTTAGTAGCTACAAGAATAGTTGAAATTTGTTGGGTGTGATTATCCACTTTCTCCGCAAGACTTTTCATTTGGCCTTCATGTTGGGTAGAAGTAAGTTTCAATTCACTGGCAAGTACACTTACAGCGGTCTCCTGTTTTCCCATGAGATCATATAGTTTGTCCCAATTCCCCTGGACTTGAGCAGTAAGGTGTCCAATTCCCCTTGCAGGTGTTGGAATTGTTCCAGGCAAATCATATTGTACACCTGACGATACTGGCGAAACGTTAGTTGCTGCCTCTGTTGGAGATGGAGTGCATAACTGCATCAGGTCCTCGTTCCGCCCGAAACTGTGCACAGGTGTGCTACGGGCTACATCCGATGAGGCAAACTGCACATGCGATCTTGATCGTAAAGGGCTGCTAGGCAGAACATAAGGGGAAGAGGGATAATTAGTCAACAAAGGTTGAGGGGCGTCAGGTGTCCAATCCGGAGTTGCAACGTCTGGAACCTCAATATCAACAAGGTTGATGATGGATTTAAGGAATCTGCCATTTCTTACCATGCAAAAAGATATGATGTGTTTGTATATTATCTGTAGAGTAAGAAGAAAGAGAAAGGAGAAAAAACATATAGTAGTAAATACAACACTCACTTCGGAGAATTTTGAATATTACCAAAACAACAAATTATCAAAAACAACAATCTCACTTTCCCCCACACTGATTTCAACCTCAACACACCAAAGTTCAAAAGACAGAGCCAATCACTTAAATTTTACATAATCTGGTTAACTCACTCCTTTAGAAGTGGTGTACATCAGTCAAAATAATCAATTTCATACCCCACATTTTCAAGTTCTAAAGCACAAAAATAATTATGAAAATAAGCAATCTGAGGGTCACTCAATACACATTTAAATTACACAATTAATTTCAACTTCAAGTCCCTGTTCGGGCACCATTTTCTGTGATGGTGTAATCTTGACTTGAAATGAATATCACTCGTTACAGAACTTCATATTACACCATATTAACATAAAGTAGATTCTTTATTTGAGCCTTGTTGTATAGCTCTTTTGTTTTTGTTTTTTCTCTTTCAAAAGCCCCTTTCTAAAACACAGACAAAACAAAACTATTCGCATAGGCTACCATAATTCCCAAAGCGTAGAGCAGGGTGTTCACAAAACTATAGTGAATACATAATCATCTTTGACAATCAACAAAACATTTCATCAACCACTGAGGTACATGCATTTAACAATTTCACCCGTAAAAGGTCCACAAAAAATAAAAAAGTGGTTAGTTCAACTCTCAAGAAAGTGCGTGTATGTGTGTGTGTTCTCCGTTTGTAGCGTCTTTTTTCTGGGTTGAATAGTTATGGTTCCAGCAGTCTTACCTGGAGTCAGATGCTCAGTATCTTGAATTTGTGTCTCAGTCTACAACGAAAAGAAGTAACTCAAAGGCGCTGCCACGATCAGCTCTCGCTCAGCGATCCAGGTCCTCTTTCACAGTGCAGCCAGCGAAATACTTAAACACTTCAATCTTCAATCGAGTTTGTCCTTTTCGGCGGCATTAAAATGGAAACTCATAACAAATGCTTTACTCAGCTTACGCACAGCCAAAACATAGCTGATGGAGTGTCCTTCAGGAATGGCGACAACGGTAATCCCAACACTCTTCCACAGTGCAGCCAGCGAAATACTTAGGGACACGAGATTAACTCAGGCTTGTTAAAACTCCAGGCAGCTCGAATACGTCCAGTTCACATTCACTCTTTTTTTTTTTTTTTAACTTTCCCGCTTTAACCCTGCACACCTGTTTCTTAATTAAGCTACGTCCTTCCGCAGTAACCTCTTGATAACCACATTGCATTCTGGGCAGTGTAGTTTGTTCTTTATTTTCGTCACAAATATTTATCAGGCTGATATTTGTAGAAATAAGAAAAGTACATTTATAAAACAAAAAGAACCAGCTAATGGCCTTATGTCAGAACACAACAGGTATGTAGATATGCTTGGTTGTAACTTTTTATTCTAACTTTAAAGCAAGATTATTCTTTGAAAAAGTGTAATACAAATCGGATAGAGCTTTTGATTTTGGGGGGTACGCTGGAAACTAGTGTAATTTAGCTTAATATTTGGTTTTTAAGGGAAACTAAATATTCTCAGGAGACCCTTTGGCCCCTGAAGTTATGACTTCGGAAGACCTCGCATGTGTAGATTCACTCGGTTGAAAAATGGAGTTTTGTAATTTACACATCTGAAATTAAAGGTACAGTAGTTTTTTTAAGTATTTTATTAGCTAAAACCAATGTCTTTATTCATAAATATGTTATGATTGATGTAAAATTACCTCTGCCAATGATCTGACTTATCCTCGTAAGCAAAGAATTTCTTATCTTATTTTAGCCTACATGGGACGGGTAAGACCATGCAGGCTTCCATGTCGTTCCGCCATCTTGAAAAATTCTAATAGCAGAGGGGGACAAAAAGCACTAGCCTACCTCAACGCGTTTCCACAACAGCACCTTTTCGTTCAGAGCCAGCTGACTGAAACCAGCTGAAGCGGCCAGAGATCAGTGAGAGGCGCCTGTCACGGTCAAATTTGAAAGGCTGCAACTGCACGGTACTTCATAATGCAGGATCATACTTATGCCGAGCCACAGGAGAAGGAATCCTCGTGGCCAAAAAGCAAAACAAAAATTAATTTAAAAGGAACGTGACCGGAAAATTCAAGATGAGGGTGAATATCGGGATAGCTTTTCCCAGGTGGAAAGAGCTAATGAAGGAGAAACGCTGAAGTTGCCTGCTTTCTTCTCGACAGGTAAGTCAATGTTACGGTCTAAATTACAAGCTTTTTTTCATTGCTTGGTTGTGTAATTCATTATATGGGCAGCATAACAGTAGAACATGTATAGTTAAACTCGATGAAGTGCTATTGGAAGACATGATATCACAGCTTCTTGGTGCATAACGGTTACCGTAGTTGCAACACGCATTTGAAAAAGCGAGGCCCTAGAGAGCACTATTCGTTTGAATGCAAAATACAATTTCACCGATAGATGAGAGAAGTTCCTAACGTACCTTTATGGACTAACTTGTAGGGTCTTAAACAAAATAGGTCAAAGGTCAATGGGCATGCTTCCTGCTAGGGTATCATCAGCTCTCCCCAAAGTCTGTTCATGCGGCCAACAGACAGCCTGTCGCATCAACAAATGCTAACATTTAAAAATTGTACATATATTTTGAGTAGAAAACCGATAGTATATTCTCAGTGAAGGGTTTCACCCTTTGTGTTTCCACACTGATTAAGGATAGTTTGGGAGATACAAGAAAAGTTAAACAAAACAAAAAACAACAACGACAAAAACATTTGGACAAACTTTGAAAACATGTTTCATGTTGCATGGACAAAAAAAATACTGTTTGAAATAAGATCTAAGACGCCAAAGCACTATTTTTGCTTTATAACATCTTTTATTTTATTTTTGAACAGACACTGTTTAGTAAAAATAATACCTTGGGTTAAATTTATGCAAAATCATTTATATCATACAGAAGTAGAAGATTAATAGAAGATACGATTTTAATAAAACTTTTAAGATTTGATTTAAACAGTCTTAATTTTAAAAGATCTAATTTAAACTTTTAATATTAGGCTTTAAAATGCATTTAGTATGAATTAAACTCTGAAAAGCAGACTAACATTGCATACGCTGTAACATTGTGTCCCAGAGGCTCGTCTGGCCTGTAACTCCTCTCGTCTCTGTGAGGGCGTGAAGCTTCATCTCCCTGTAGTTTATCCCTTAAGGATCTGTGAGGGTGTGAAGCTTCATCTCCCTGTAGTTTATCCCTGAAGGATCTGTGAGGGTCTGAAGCTTCATCTCATCCTGTAGTTTATCCCTGAAGGATCTGTGAGGGTGTGAAGCTTCACCCTGTAGTTTATCCCTGAAGGATCTGTGAGGGTGTGAAGCTTCATCTCATCCTGTAGTTTATCCCTGAAGGATCTAGGAGGGTGTGAAGCTTCACCCTGTAGTTTATCCCTGAAGGATCTGTGAGGGTGTGAAGCTTCATCTCATCCTGTAGTTTATCCCTGAAGGATCTAGGAGGGTGTGAAGCTTCACCCTGTAGTTTATCCCTGAAGGATCTGTGAGGGTGTTTAGCTTCACCCTGTAGTTTATCCCTGAAGGATCTGTGAGGGTCTGAAGCTTCATCTCACCCTGTAGTTTATCCCTGAAGGATTTGTGAGGGTGTGAAGCTTCACCCTGTAGTTTATCCGTAAAGGATCTGTGAGGGTGTGAAGCTTCATCTCATCCGGTAGTTTATCCCTGAATGATCTGGGAGGGTGTGAAGTTTAATCTAACCCTGTAGTTTATCCCTGAAGGATCTGGGAGGGTCTGAAGCTTCATCTCACCCTGTAGTTTATCCCTGAAGGATCTGTGAGGGTGTGAAGCTTCATCTCACCCTGTAGTTTATCCCTGAATGATCTGTGAGGGTCTGAAGCTTCATCTCACCCTGTAGTTTATCCCTGAAGGATCTGTGAGGGTGTGAAGCTTCACCCTGTAGTTTATCCCTGAAGGATCTGTGAGGGTCTGAAGCTTCATCTCACCCTGTAGTTCATCCCTGATGGATCTGTGAGGGTGTCAAGCTTCACCCTGTAGTTTATCCTTGAAGGATCTGTGAGGTTGTGAAGCTTCACCCTGTAGTTTATCCCTGAAGGATCTGTGAGGGTCTGAAGCTTCATCTCACCCTGTAGGTTATCCCTGAAGGATCTGTGAGGGTCTGAAGTTTCATCTCATCCTGTAGTTTATCCCTGAAGGATCTGTGAGGGTGTTTAGCTTCACCCTGTAGTTTATCCCTGAAGGATCTGTGAGGGTGTGAAGCTTCATCTCACTCTGTAGTTTATCCCTGAAGGATCTGTGAGGGTGTGAAGCTTCATCTCACCCTGTAGTTTATCCCTGAAGGATCTGTGAGGGTCTGAAGCTTCATCTCATCCTGCAGTTTATCCCTGAAGGATCTGTGAGGGTGTGAAGCTTCATCTCACCCTGTAGTTTATCCCTGAAGGATCTGTGAGAGTGTGAACTTTCATCTCACCCTGTAGTTTATCCCTGAAGGATCTGTGAGGGTGTGAAGCTTCACCCTGTAGTTTTTCCCTGAAGGATATGTGAGGGTCTGAAGCTTCATCTGACCTTGTAGTTTATCCCCGAAGGATCTGTGAGGGTGTGAAGCTTCATCTCATCCTGTAGTTTATCCCTGAAGGATCTGTGAGGGTGTAAAGCTTCATCTCACCTTGTAGTTTATCCCTGAAGGATCTGTGAGGGTGTGAAGCTTCATCTCATCCTGTAGTTTATCCCTGAAGGATCTGTGAGGGTGTGAAGCTTCATCTCACCCTGTAGTTTATCCCTGAAGGATATGTGAGGGTGTGAAGCTTCATCTCATCCTGTAGTTTATCCCTAAAGGATCTGTGAGGGTGTGAAGCTTCATCTCACCCTGTAGTTTATCCCTGAAGGATCTGTGAGGGTCTGAAGCTTCATCTCATCCTGTAGTTTATGCCTGAAGGATATGTGAGGGTGTGAAGCTTCATCTCACCCTGTAGTTTATCCCTGAAGGATCTGTGAGAGTGTGAAGCTTCATCTCACCCTGTAGTTTATCCCTGAAGGATCTGTGAGGGTGTGAAGCTTCATCTCACCCTTTAGTTTATCCCTGAAGGATCTGTGAGGGTGTGAAGCTTCATCTCATCCTGTAGTTCATCCCTGATGGATCTGTGAGGGTGTGAAGCTTCGCCCTGTAGTTTATCCTTGAAGGATCTGTGAGGTTGTGAAGCTTCACCCTGTAGTTTATCCCTGAAGGATCTGTGAGGGTCTGAAGCTTCATCTCACCCTGTAGGTTATCCCTGAAGGATCTGTGAGGGTCTGAAGCTTCATCTCACCCTCTAGGTTATCCCTGACGGATCTGTTAGGGTCTGAAGTTTCATCTCACCCTTTAGTTTATCCCTGAAGGATCTGTGAGGGTGTGAAGCTTCATCTCATCCTGTAGTTCATCCCTGATGGATCTGTGAGGGTGTGAAGCTTCACCCTGTAGTTTATCCCTGAAGGATCTGTGAGGGTGTGAAGCTTCACCCTGTAGTTTATCCCTGAAGGATATGTTAGGGTCTGAAGCTTCATCTCACCTTGTAGTTTATCCCCGAAGGATCTGTGAGGGTGTGAAGCTTCACCCTGTAGTTTATCCCTGAAGGATCTGGGAGGGTGTGAAGCTTCATCTCATCCTCTAGTTTATCCCTGAAGGATCTGTGAGGGTGTGAAGCTTCATCTCACCCTGTAGTTTATCCCTGAAGGATCTGTGAGGGTGTGAAGCTTCATCTCATCCTGTAGTTTATCCCTGAAGGATCTGTGTGGGTGTGAAGCTTCACCCTGTAGTTTATCCTTGAAGGATCTGTGAGGGTGTGAAGCTTCATCTCACCCTGTAGTTTATCCCTGAAGGATCTGGGAGGGTGTGAAGTTTAATCTAACCCTGTAGTTTATCCCTGAAGGATCTGGGAGGGTCTGAAGCTTCATCTCACCCTGTAGTTGATCCCTGAAGGATCTGTAAGGGTGTGAAGCTTCATCTTACCCTGTAGTTTATCCCTGAAGTATATGTGAGGGTGTGAGGCTTCATTTCACCCTGTAGTTTATCCCTGAATGATCTGTAAGGGTGTGAAGCGTCACCCTGTAGTTTATCCCGGAAGGATATGTGAGGGTGTGAAGCTTCACCCTGTAGTCTATCCCTGAAGGATCTGTGAGGGTGTCAAGCTTCATCTCACCCTGTAGTTTATCCCTGAAGGATCTGTGAGGGTCTGAAATTTCATCTCACCCTGTAGTTTATCCCTGAAGGATCTGTGAGGGTGTGAAGCTTCACCCTGTAGTTTATCCCTGAAGGATCTGTGAGGATCTGAAGCTTCATCTCACCCTGTAGTTTATCCCTGAAGGATCTGTGAGAGTCTGAAGCTTCATCTCATCCTGTAGTTTATCCCTGAATGATCTGTGAGGGTGTGAAGCTTCACCCTGTAGTTTATCCCTGAAGGATCTGGGAGGGTGTGAAGCTTCATCCCAGAAGGATCTGTGAGGATGTGAAGCTTCATCTCATCCTATAGTATATCCCTAAAGGATCTGGGAGGGTGTGAATCTTCATCTAACCCTTTAGTTTATCCCTGAAGGATCTGGGAGGGGGTGATGCTTCATCTAACCCTGTAGTTTATCCCTGAAGGATCTGTGAGGGTCTGAAGCTTCATCTCATCCTGTAGTTTATCCCTGGAGGATATGTGAGGATGTGAAGCTTCACCCTGTAGTTTATCCCTGAAGGATCTGTGAGGGTGTGAAGCTTCATCTAACCCTGTAGTTTATCCCTGAAGGATCTGTGAGGGTGTGAAGCTTCATCTAACCCTGTAGTTTATCCCTGAAGGATCTGTGAGGGTCTGAAGCTTCATCTCATCCTGTAGTTTATCCCTGGAGGATATGTGAGGATGTGAAGCTTCACCCTGTAGTTCATCCCTGAAGGATCTGTGAGGGTGTGAAGCTTCATCTAACCCTGTAGTTTATCCCTGAAGGATCTGTGAGGGTGTGAAGCTTCATCTAACCCTGTAGTTTATCCCTGAAGGATCTGTGAGGGTGTGAAGCTTCACCCTGTAGTTTATCCCTGAAGGATCTGTGAGGGTGTGAATCTTCATCTCACCCTGTAGTTTATCACTGAAGGATCTGTGACAGTTTTGTTTATGACAACTTAAACTATTTGCTTTTTGGATTGTTTTTTATCATTGCATAAAGAACTACTTCTTCAGTTTTATGAAAATGAAAGGAGTTTTTATACTTGTATATATATATATATATATATATATATATATATATATATATATATAATTGTGTATCTATATATATATTAATTTAGCTAAAACTATGTTTAAATTGTTTGAATACATTTTAGTAACATATTTGTTATTATTCATTGAGTTATATACTTTATTTACAATAATTTAATTTAAAAATAGATATTAGTTAATTTTATGGAACCAGCTTGTGTGTGAGTGCAAAACAGCTTAGAAATTATATTAAATGATTTGTGTATTTTTATTTATTTTTTTATTTATTGAAAATGTAAAAATTCAGTTTTCTGTGATGGTCGTGTTCAGGTGTACGGGATAGCGTATGCAATTACAGTACAAAAATCCTTATGGCTATGGAAAATGAAACCCCGCTTGGACAAAAATGCTGATTAATCTTTTCGTATAAATGAGATTTAAGACGACTAATTGCAGTTTTTCTTTTACATTTTCAACAATCTAAAGTTTTTGAACAGACGTTGTTTAATAACAATTATACTTTAGGTCACCGTTAAAAAAAATCATTCCATAAAATCATTAAATAGAAGATACGAATGTATTAAAACTTTAAAGATTTAATTTAAACAATCTTTTCATTTTAAAAAGATTATATTTAAACTTATACGATTGTGCTTTGAAATAAATTTAGTAAGAACAAAAATTTGGCTCTGGAAAGGCGTTAGCAGACTAGCATTACATGATGCACAGAGGCTCATCTGGTCTGTCACCCTGTATATCCTGAAGCGAACATTATTGTCAAGTAACATATTTCTCTGAAGATGTGCTGGTAAGCAGCCTATAAATGGGGGTCGGCCTGTGGCGTAACAGGTTCTAAATGACTTCATTGTTGCTCTCTCAATAAAGATAGGCCTATGTGGTGACTTTCTCACAGATACTGAGGAATTATTGAACATTTCACACAATGTGTGAGATGACTTGTGAGACCCCCAAATTTCAAAGTTCTTTACATGCACGCCCGATAAATAAAAAATATACTTTAAGCTCAAGTCAAGTTTTTCCACGCACCATCAATTTAGAATATTTGTTTTTATGAATTCATTGAATGTAATTAAAAACATATATTTTTTAAATATATAATTTATACTTTTTAGATTATACTTTGAAATAAATTTAGCAAAACATTTGCAATGTCTCATCCTGATCACCGAACACACACTCCCCTCTGGCTCAGAGACTGATGCCGGAGAGAAAGAGAGAAACACTTTTATGTATTACATCTTAAAACTCATTACATTTTAGTAACCCATTCATATATTGTATGGATATCTAGGAACTACTTCGTCAAATCTCTAAAAATGTAAGATGAGTTTATTTATTTTTTATCTAAAATAATTGGATCAGTAGATTTTTAGAAAGATATGATATATATTTTATTTATAAGCATTTCATTTCTATACTTTTAAAGATTTTTTTTAAAACTGTTTTTCAACTCTAGTTAGTGTGAAATATTTGTAAATGACTAAATGTAAATTTTATAACCATTTCATTTATATACTTTGAAGCTGAAAAACATTCTTCTGTTCTTTAAGTGTAAAATATATGATATATATTCTCACTTTCACTATCCCCAGCAATCCCCACTGCTCTGGAATACGGAGGGAGATCCGGCGAAGCCGCGTGACAAAGTTCAAACCTAAAACCTTTACTACTTCCATTAAATCAATATACCCATGAGGACAGAGACATATTTATTACACACTAGGTCAAAGACCACTAGGTCATCGAAAGGACAAGGTCATTGAAAGGACACAGGGAAGGTCAACCCAAGGACACAGGGAGGGGTTAGATCAAAGGTCACCATCCATCATTGACACAATGTCCCGGTTATTAACTACTCTGGTTTATTGACAGGTAAATGTATATACAGGAAGAGCAGGTGAGTGCAGATGATGGAACACACAGGAGAAACACTTCTTAACGATAACAGTTCTTTGTTTAGCAGGATATAAGCTCACAAGGACGCAAGACAACAGGGGTGAACAGTGCCTGAAGTGTTACGGAAGCAGGCGGACAACAAGGTAAGTAGTGAAGCACAAGTTTAATTCAACAGCAGAGTAATAGTATAACTCAACGTGCAGAAATGAGTGAGTAGATATTTCCGTGCAGGAACGGCGAGAGGAGATTTCCGGAGAAGTTTCACACTCTGTTTAGAAGAGGCAGACAGGTTGACGGCACACACACGCACCACTTGGCTGAACAGGATGGCTTACGGCTCGCCCACCATTGGAGAGAAGATCTTGGCAGACTAGGAATAACACAGAGAACTGGTGAGTACACACAGGATTGTTTGGTTCGTAACACTCGAATAGAGAAGCACTATGAATCCGCTTCGTATAAACAAGCCCGGACAATGAGAGGTGCTTGGTGAGTGCTTATGAAGCAGAGTGGCTGAAGAAGTACAGGTGTCCCTTGTTAGAACTCTGGTGAGAGTGATCGCTGGATGATTGTGGTGGAAGAACCTGGCCAATCTGTGACATGAAGTGGGAAAAAAAGTGCCGGTACTCAAAAAGAAACATTTTAATATATTGTTTGTGTATTAGTGTAGGCAGGAACAATACATACAATTGGTTCTACACTACCTATAAAGTCAATCCCTGAATATTTATTTAATTTCAAATAATTTTAACTAACCAGATCACATTCATTATTAATTTAGAATATAGACAAACCTTATATTTTACCGCCTTGATTGATAACATGTTTAATCTGCCCATGTTAAAGCATTTCTTTTTTTTCTTTTTTTTCTTTTTTTTACAGAATATGAATCTATCAATTTGCCACTTTAAAGTGACATCAAAAATACAAGACCCTTTACTCTAAGGCTATAAATGTCCCAATCAACTGCTGAGTAGAACAAAGTAACTCCACATGATGTTTCTCTGTCACAAATGGTGCTCAGATAACATCATATTTTGAGTTTCTGTTGAATAAACTAATCTTTTTTCTTTGTATCACCTCAAATATTCAGTTTAAGTGAACTCAAAATTTTAAAGCAACCAGGTTTGGCTACTTATTTTAAGTTAAACCAACAAATCATTTTTACAGTGTGATTGTGTCTTTAATAATTTCTTCTAATCTAATCTAATCAAATCCACAATAAGACATTTTAATTTTAAAATAAAATTTTCGAATGAAAATATCATTCAGTTTTCGCTGGAGGAAAACTAGTGTGATGAGATGAACACAGTGAAAACTTTACAGTGGCTGGGAAACTGTCTCATATCACTCCCGCATCACATTACGTAAACAACATTTATGACAAAGAACAAAGTGTATCCCTCACAGCCTCGCTTTCATACCTGTCATGGCGCTGCTCTGAATAAGGTCTATTGCGCTGACAAAAAGACGAGGAGGAGCCTAAACCTGCCACCATTTTTATAAGTTAAATATAAACCATTTTTATATTTTATATAAGGTTTAAAGGTCCTTTTCCTTTAAATCCCTGCTTATTCAGATTCAGATTCACTTTATTGTCATTGACAAAATACAAGTACAGAGCCAATGAAACATAGTTAGCATCTGACCAGGAGTGCAAACAGTAGTAATAATTTAAAAAGAAACATTTCTAAAAAAAAAAAATCTAATAAAGTACAGTTGCAGAGACCAGCTCAAGCAATGTCTCAAAATTGGATTGGCTTATTGATATTATCTGGCTTATGCTACTCCGAGAAATGTCTGAACTTTGTATTTTGAGCACTTCTTGCGTTGTTTTTGTCTCTTCACGATGACTCGCTTGGTTTAGTCCTCAGTTGAAAGCCGCTTTGGATAAAAGCGTCTGCTAAATGACTAAATGTAAATGTAAATGTTAAAGGTGACTGAGGCGATCACGAATTACACTGTAGATTACAGAGTTTATCACAATTTTTTAGGGAGCTGAGTAGAAAAAGGGTCCTGGTACCAGCAACATGTGAGAAGTGCTGGTATACAAGAAAAAGTGGGGGTATGTTACAATTTAAAAAATAGAAGTGTGTACCGGTCCACTTTGAGCACTGAGGGTGAACACACCATACAGGGCGAGGGATCAAAGATGATAGAGCAGATGAAGGAGCAACAAGGTAAGTATCCACAGGCAGGGGCGTTTCCAGCATTGAAGGACATCCGGGGCTTAGCCCAGACCATTTTGTGTAAATACAGGGATCACTCGAAGAGGTTTTTAGGGGCCAAGCACCGAAGGTGCGGAGGCACCTATTGTATCTGTTCCGGTTCTTATTATTATTATTATTACTTTATTATTATAAAGATATTATTATCATATCTTTGTTTACTCTAGACACTTGTTTCCCAAAGAGCCTGCATGAGAAGCAGAAGGCTGCATTTCGGCTAGCAGAGTACTCTAACCACTCAAATGTCTCAAACCATTTTGGCTGGAAGGCCCTTCTCTGTAGTCCAAAGGTGGTGAGAGGGTATTCTTTGAGTTTTGCTCTGGCTTGGCCTGTTTCTACAGTTCCTAAATCTTCCACTACAGTACTATCGACCTCGACTAACTCATCCTCTCTCCTCCCTGAATCATCTGTGATGCAAAAGAACAGATACAGCACATAACTTATTACAAATCAGCTTCAAACAACTAATTCATCAAGTGCTACATATTTAAAATTGTAGAGCAATACCATTGAAGAAAATGTATTGGGAAGAACAGATCAGTGGGCTATGGTCTAACATAAATCAAATTGACCAATCACAGCAGATTAGCGTCACGCAAAGGAGGGGTTTGGAAAATTTTATCTCTGAACGATTCATAAGGGAGTCGCTGAGCATTGGCAAATCAGGTAAAAATAAATGCATATTATAAGACAACAAAAGTGTTTTTTGTCATTGCATGCATGTAAAACTGTTGTTGAGGACTCGCAAAACAATATTAGGAACATTTTAAATGCCATAATAGGGGCCCTTTAATATAAATTAAAACATTGTTTTGACATAAATAGTCAAATTGATTTATGGATCCTAAGTTAAAGCAATAGAGGGTATGCGCATGACGTCACCGTCGGCCGGAGTGAATGCGGTCACGCCCACTAAGTGGCAAAAAGACTGAGCGGCAGCATTTGTTTTCAGCGTGAATGCCGTGAAAAACACACAAAACACATCTAAAAAGGGAAAGAGCTTTGAGATTGACTGTACAACTAGATTTGACCAGAAATCTGAGGTACTGTATATTTTTATAGACTGCAAAAAGCTACAGAACAGACTATATTCTGCATAATTGGATGTTTTTAAATAAACACTGACAAAAAACTATACAAGTTTTAGGGCTGGACGATATGATGATATACAGTATAACATTAATGTAAGTGATCACTCGGATTTAGACCTATCTATATCTATATGCATTCCCTCTATACATGGATGACTTTAGTCTACGTTCATTGACACACCATGGCATCGAACTGTATATAATTCTCAATGTACATCTGTCAAAAACTTTTCATTAGGAGCATTGGGATAAACAATGTTTCACTTTTATCTTTCTCCAAAGTAAAATGACTGATTAATTGTTACCAGTTTCCATGTCTGATCCTGGCACAGCTGCTACTGCTGGCTCCTCCCCAGTCTGCAGCTCATCTTTGCTACCCTCTACAAAACTATTTAATCAAATCAAAGTGTATATTTGCTACAAACTACAAACACAAAACAAGTCACATACATTTTATGTTAATGCTTATTGGTTATCCTTAGAGAAAACAACACCTTATAAACAAGGAAAGTATTCAGTGCAGTGGGATAAAACTATTGTTTCTGGCTACCCTTACGAAAAAGAAGTATACTTCAAGTTCATTTTATGAAGAAATATTATTCGTTTAAATGTATTTTAAGTGTAAGAGTAGTAAACTTTAAGTACACAACTAGGTTTCTCATTTGTAATGCATCTGTACTACAAGTGAACTTATAAGTATACTAGTAGTAGTTTACTATTTTAATACAATTAGTATTTTTTTAGTTTATGAAAGTACACACTGAAGTGTACTGTCAGTAAACTACTAGTTTATACTGCAAGTATACTTGCAAGTTTTCTTAAAGTGAACATAAACTTATACTTGTTATAGTTCAGTATTTATGTATTATTTTTGCACTTGCAGTATACTATTATGTTCAAATGTAGATATTTTTTTTATTAAAAAATACCTTTAACTGTACTTTAATATTTAAAGACATTTCATTAGCTTCATGCATTCTTTTTTATCAACACTTGAATGTTGGTAAGTTTCATAAAGAAAGGCAACATTAGAATTGGAATTTAAAGGATTAAATAAAATGATGCAGACAAAATAAAATGAGGCACACTGCTTATGACTTTGTTATGACAACAAAGCTTCACATTCTTCACAGCTTCACAAAATGCAGGACAGGTGGTCCCCCTTTGATAATATTAAGCGGATTTTTGATTTACGTTTAATGTTTGATGATGATCACGTTATTTTATATTTGAGAGCAATCTTCTATCACTTGTTTCAGCTTCTTCTCCTGTGTTTTTATCCGGAAGAGATTCTGTACTAGAAAATGCCAGTAGGCCTAAGTGCTAACGTTATAATGTTAGCCTATGGTAATAACTAGCTAGTTAAACAAATAGGCCTACAGTGAAAGCCAGCCAGATGATGATCTATCTTCGGACTTTAAGGATAAAAAAACTGAATTCTTACCCACTGACTTCTTTCCGAAAAATCCCCAAAGTCTCGTTTGCTTCATTTTTCTTTAATTTTTTCTTTCCCGCTCGCTGACTGTCTCAGTTATTAACTCGCGCTCTTGCGGTTGACTGTGCTACCTCCTCCCCTACCTGCTGCTGCTGCATATTTAACAGAGAGCAAGAAACGGAGTAGCCCATGGCTACCGACAGCAAAGAAATGTATTCTATAGGCTAGATTATTTTTAAGATCTATTTTTTACAGGCTGTATGCATGCAAAGCCAAAGCGCAATGAAATAAAGCAACTTATGATTTCGGGCGTTTACATAGGCTATTGTTTGTCCAGTTTCATATTTGCTCAGTGACAGTCATCATTACATTCGGGGCTTGACTCAAAACATTCGGGGCTGAAGCCCCGGCAAAATCGGCTGGCGACGCCCCTGGTCACTAGACTTAAAAATAATAATAATATAAATACTTCTTTTATCTTCTATATTTAACATATGTTGGTATCAGTACTTAAATATATAATTACAGTGTAACAATGAAACCTTAAAATAAAGTGTAACCCTATGTCATATGAATGAAAGGCATTTTTTATAGCTATTTCATATGTAGGTCTACTACTGTACACCCCAAGCACTTTACAGTCATATCAGGGAATCTCATCTCAACCACCAATAGGTTATTTCAAAGCTTTTCAGCAATCATTAAGTTAAACAACTATAAAACATAAAATACTGCAGAACAACAGCCAAAAAAAGGGCAAATTTTAGACATTTTTGATTGAATTTGGAATTTTCTACATAAGAAAATAACATGTAATTCTTCAAAACAAAGGCTCCAAAGGGGGGTTTCGCAGCAATGCTATTTTTGTTCCCCAAAGAGACTTTCATTATTTTTTAATGAAACTCTTTTATCTTCTATGTTTAACATTTGTCAAAGCTTAATCCATTATTTATCAGCTTTAATATATCGCGGCAATTTTTTATTAGATATAAACGATATATAACGATAACATTGAAAAAAATATATCAGACGATACCAATATGGTGGCCGATATATTGTGTATCCCTCTAAAACCCACTGAGATACATAAATTGTGGCATCTTCTCTATATTTGACAACTAGCCCAATATATGAAGATATAATTAAATATATTGTTAAGGTACAGTGTTTCATATTCATATTGGTTGTGATTTTATTGTTTTAATCACTAATTCAGACAGCACTAGAGAGGAAGGCCATCCTCAGCCACAACTCCATGTTGTTTGCTTTTGTTTTCTAAAGTTTTATTTATGTGTATTTATTCAAGGAGACCCATTCTCATGGTCAAACAGTTTGAAATGAGTCAACCATAGTTTGCTTATTTACAAAAGTAAGCAAATCATTCATTGAAGGGTGAAATTGACAGATCCCCATCAAATAATGTGTCATTCAACATTTAAAGTCCCCCTGTAGTCAATTATTTTATCCCTTAAAACTCATCTTTGATCACCAAAATGAAAAATGTTTTCATGCGTTAAATTAGCTTGAATGTAACTCTATACCCTTGCCTCATTTAGTATATACTGGTTCTATGAATATGCAAATGAGCCCCGCCTCCACTCACTCACTCACTCACTCAGCTCAGAGATCCACTCGCTGAAGATCACACAGTTGATCTGATTGGTTACAAGGTAGTTTGTGATGTCAGAAATACCAGCGATTTGAAAGCGTGTTTTTGAGACTGTCTTTGGTTCACTGCAGTTTTAAAGAGAAAATACTCAGCAATGCTGTCGACTTATGAATTTACACATGGTTTGTCTTAAAGCATACTATAAACACACCACATAGACATATAAACAATATTAAAAGCTTGATTTTCACCACAGGGGACTTTAAGAGTTTTAATGACTCCTTTTGAGATGCTGCTTCATGAGGACCAGTCCACAATTATTCAGATCTGTGATAATGAAGAACTTAATAACAATAAAACTCATAAGACTCAAGAAAGGGGAACATCCAGTCATGGAGGACGGACATCTGTGTGACTAGGAAGAAAGATGACGGAGAGAGAAAAATGGAGATCAATAACCCATATACAGCTGTGAAAGATACAAAAAGAGGAAACTCTATGTCTAAAAAGAAAAAATACCAGTGAAGTATGCGAAAGATACTGCATGCCAATTTTCATTGAACTAACGGTTGGGTGCGATTATAGCCATCTTTCAAATTTTTTTTCATGTGGCCTCAGATTCAGCGCACGAGTTTAGCAAAAATATCTCTTTCCGTTCACAAGTTATAGCCATTTTAGTAAAATTGGCCCTGGTCACATCAAACATTTTGGTTCCCCTTAGGAACCGTAAATTGGAATTCCGATTTTTTTTGATGATTATTGATAGTCATTCTCCAGAGAATATTTCTGCAGTGGTTTGGTTCCGATCAGGCCAAAAACCTAGGAGTAGTTCGCAAAAGAGGTTGCCTTTCGAACGGTCACTTCGTATTGCGTAGCTATACACAGTGGGGAAACTCCTTTTACTCGATTTAATGAAGCCTATTTGTAAAACGCATTTGCAGCTGCACAGCTAGCACTTTAAGCTTCTGGCTCGCTCATTGGCTGTGCTGCGCCAACTGCACATCCAATGGTGCCTCTAACGTGTGACTAATGAGCTACCACTACGTCATTACACGTCAAAGTCCACCAAGGGGGCGTGGCCTTAGCCTATAATGTTCCCCCGAATTTGCCATTATAGCAGATTTTACTCCTTCAGCGACAACTTCACGTCTCTGACTTCTCTGAAAGCCTTCGCCGTTGAACAAGCCTTTCAGCCTGAGCGAGCAACATTCAGCGGACTACACCTCTCAGTCGTTTTCTCCTGACGCTGTTCACCTGTGGCTATCCGGCGTCGACGCATATCCTTTTACTGTCTATATTACTGTGTTCTAAGAGTGCGAGGCGTTGTCCCAAATGCCTCGCTCCTCTTGTGCCACGTGCGGATACAAGCTGCACAAGCGAGCTGCATCTCATGCCTGGGAGTCGACCACGCCGAGAATGCACTCTCTGCCGGCGGCTGCTCAGCCTGTGAGAGCATGCCCATCTCCGTGCTGCGAATACGGCTAGCTCTCTCACGAGACGGCAACGCCGCTTCACCCACGCTTCCCTTTCCGGCTCTACTTCAGCTGAGGAAGAAGAAACGCCGCAGCCAACGGCAGCCTGAGAGTATGGATGTTAGTGAACGCACTCGACGGCTCGAGTCACTCGAGCGCTGTCTGTGCGAACACTGGCAGCCTCATTCAAGGCACTCTAGCACGCACCCATAGAGAAATTTCAGAAACTTCTCAGTCTCATGGCAGGCAGCCTGCGCATCATGATGAATCACGGTTGTTTACGGACTCTGATTCCCTGGTGGGCTCAGGACTGGTACCACGAGGGTGTCACCATGGGAGTGGTTTCCAGGAGGAAAGTGGTTTTTACAGACGCATCCAACCAAGGTTGGGGAGCGCTGCACGAGGGCAAGCCTGCCTCTGGTCTCTGGTCGAGCACGGAGCAGAGCTTACATATCAACTGTCTGGAAATGAAAGCAGTTGGTTTAGCCCTAAAAGCATTTCTGTCAAGCCTAAAAGGTCACCACGTCTTAGTCCACACGGACAACATGTCAGTGGTGGCCTACATAAATCGCCAGGGTGGCATCAGGTCAGGCAACCTGTATGCCATGGCGAGAGACCTCCTCTTGTGGGCACAGACCAATCTGATTTCTCTGAGAGCAGTGCATATCCCTGGCATTCAGAATTTGGGTGCGGATATGCTCTCACTGGGCAACACTCCTCTAGGCAAGTGGTCTCTGAACTCACAGACGGTCAGTCTGATATGGAGTGTGTTCGGCGAGGCAGAAATCGACCTTTTCGCCTCGAGAACCAACACCCACTGCGCAGTGTTCTTCTCGTAGAACAGGGACACGCTGGCCCATCTCTGGCCCAACTGCCCCCTTTTTTGCTTTCCCCCCGTCTTGATGATTCCACAAGTCATCAAACGGGTCAGGGAGAGCGAATGCCCAGTCCTTCTGGTGGCCCCTCTCTGGAAATCCAGGCTGTGGTTTCCAGAGCTGGTCCAGTTATCAGACACAATCACCTGGCCTGTTCCAATGAGGAAAGACCTCCTCACTCAGGCCAACAGGACAATATGGCATCCTTGACCCGACTTATGGGCCCTCCATGTATGGCCCCTAAACGGGTACCCAGAGACCTTCCTGAGAAGGTCTTAAACACTATCTCTGAGGTTAGGCCCCGTCTACTAGGCGCCTTTATGCTTTGAAGTGGTCAGGTTTTTCCAGCTGGTGCTCGAAAAAACTTTTTGATCCAGAGTCATGTGAGGTATCTGTGATACTCTCCTTCCTACAGGAGTTGTTGGACGCGTCCACGCTCAAAGTGTATGTAGCAGCCATTGCAGCGCATGATGCTCTGGTGGCTGGCCAATCACTAGGAAGAAACGACCTGGTGGTACGGTTTCTAAAAGGTGCTAGGAGGATTAACCCCCCAGACCTCCTTCTGTGCCGCCTTGGGACCTCTCCACGTTCCTTGGGGCTCTGAAGGGGCCATCTTTTAAACTGCTCTAGTCGGTTGATCTTAAATCTCTCTCGCTAAAGACTGCTCTCCTGTTGGCACTGGCATCTATCAAGCAAGTGGGAGATCTGCAGGCTCTCTCCGTGAGCCATTCATGTTTGGAGTTTGGACCAGATGACTCCAGGGTCATCCTCAAACCCAGACATGGTTGTGTACCCAAAGTGCTCTCAACGTAGTTGTCTCATGTAAGTCTGTGTTTATGTCCAAACTTATGCCTCATTTTATTGTCTGATTATTATTTATAAAGATCGCAAAACGTCAGAGATGACAGGTTTATGATTTACAATTTTGTAAACAGTATACAAAATGTATATTAACAATATGTTAAATGTCACCAAACTACACATGAGAAAAAGAGTTCCTCATATTATTGTCACAAGGGAAACACATTTTCAGGCGCATGCTTTTATGTTCCCTGTATGAAATAAAAATAAATAAATAAATATGAATAAAACCATAAATTGCTATTATTACCTTCTTTAATATTTTTCACATGGGTGCAAAATATAATTCTAATCGTAATTAATTAACATACAATTCCAGAGGGCACTAATGTTAAAAATAAGTTAAAAAAAATCGTGTTATAAATTGGGGAGATGACCACACAACATTGTCACCTGAATTTTTATTCTTGCTGGGACATTCCAACAATGGATGATGTATGAGGAAATCATGAACTATAAAACTCAAGGCACATGCCCATTTGGCATAAAAAAAGACCATAAATATGTCAGCACAGACGTTCCTCCAATTTCCAAATTGATGGTAAGTAATCTATTCTAAATTATAATAATTATTCTAGACAGTGGAGATAGCTCTAGATAACTCCACAGACAGGAACGAGGTATAGATATACGAAGACTTGATACAAACACAAATCCCAAACTTGTTCATGGACTATAGACACAGATGAGACAAGACAGCAATGAACAGAAACAGGAACTTTAGTACACGTGCAAACAAGGATAATTAATGAAACACACCTGAACTGAATGACAACTAATCTGGAACCATGACAACAAACTCCTCGTTGGAAACAGTGCAAACTGAAAACAAAGTCCATTGGGCGTGACAGATTGCACACACTATTATAAATAGTATTATCGATATATAAAAAAGCACTATTAAAACAAGGTAACATTGGATTTTTTTCTATTATACTGTATTTAATTAGGCATATGTATGTATACATAAATATGTACAGTATAAATAATTATCATCTCACACATTTTTGATCTGCAGATGATGTGTTTCTATAATAAAAACATATATGGTATGTTTTACCATACAAGCAATATGGAAGCGAAATGACCAAACATAAAAAATAAACTTCACAGCCATGTTATCTTTGCAAGCACATACTGTTAGTTTAATCAGTCTTTCTTTTTATAATATAATTAGCATCAAACAAACAATATAGTATTATTAACAGTGATGAAATATTATTCAAATAAAAGATTGAAAAATTATTACAGCCACCACATAGGTGGCGATATATTTACCAAGTATGTAAATCGGCATTAAACAAAAGAAGAAAGTAGAATGGCGCGCTTTTTCTTAGCGTCTGTTTCCATCTATGGTTTCCATGGTGACTCGTCGATTTGTGACTTGTGAGTTAACCGTGTACATAGTCTAGGTTGGGTGATGTTACTCCCGGGCGAGTATTTAGAACCAGCACACCTCAAGTAACCAAGGTTTAGTTTAATCAACCAAGAGTTAAGTATGTTTGACGGCAAGATAACCTTGCTTTCTTCAGCGGCAGCGCAAATGCAGAGTGTAATGTTCGCTGTGATTGTAGCTATTATTACTTGTCAAATGACACAGCTGAATCTTTGTATAGTAAGTATGATCGCGTGTTTGTTTGAATTGAGATCGCGATCTTTTAATGATTAATCGTGCTGCTGCTAATATACAGTATGTGTCTCAGTCTCTTTTCAGCCTAGACATCATTATTAAAAAGAGTTTACATTAAATCCGATTAAACCTGGGTACTTTCAGATTGGCTAGGCTACGTAAACGCAGTTTAATCCACATTTTCAGTTACCTAGAAGCCCCGCCCACAGTGTGACGATGCGGCTGCTTTGGAATACATTATAGAACGTGACGTCACAATTGTGTACAGGACAATTCAAGCAAATTTTCGCACATTCTCTTCATTACTTTGCTGACAGTTTTCTACTGGCATTTCTTGCAGCGTAGTTAGTTAGCATTTGAAAATGGGTTCAAACTTTTCTTGCGTTAAATGTGTAGATGTTTCTGACAGCGCGGACAATTTACACAAAAAACAGAAAGGCAAGAAGAAGGCGAAAACCAATAAGACCAGCTCAAGTCAAGGTAAGAAAGAGGACCAGACATGTCAATGTTAGTGGTATATGTAGAATATGTTAAGTTCTGTTTTTAAAGTCTAATACATAATAATAATGCTCAAGTATGCTCAAGTAATAATGCCAGTAGGCCAAATTCATTGTCTGAAAATGAAGATGTTGTGGTAATCATTAATCAAATGAATGAAATCTACATTTGATCATGTATGGTTACCTAAAGGGTTACCAAGCAACATCTGGATGGCCCAATTAATATTCACAGACACAACTGAATGAAACTTAATGCAGGGGTCTTGGTGTATGTTTTGAAGTTTGAACTATTTTTAATTTGACACTTAAACAGAGAACAGAACATTCCTGCATGTGCTCACTGACCGACAACTGAGAAAGCAAATGCACAAATTAGACGTGTGTGAATGCCCCTAGAACTCGCTTCATAATTTACAGCAATCTTAGTTGCAGCAATATTAGTGTCTAGTAATGTATACGGTTATGCAATCTGTTATTAATAGTATTTCATTAAAACCATCTTTTGGTTGATATAATTTCCCTCTTCAGATCAGACTTCTCAGCATGTCACCAGTACCAGTGAGGCTGAAGTCCTCAGCGTTGCAGAGGAACCTGGTCATGCTGAAGTCGATGACGAGTGGAGTGATGACGCCTTCCAGGACTTAGTCGGAGATTCGTCAGAATGGGGTGCCGACGTCCGCAACTCTTTGAGCTGTGTCTTCCCTGACTTTAATGTCAATACCCTCCAAACTCCAGACTGTTTTGCGACTGACTTGGGTGTTAACGTCCTCCAAGCTACAGTCTGTGACACATCCGACTTTAGAGTTTCAGTCCGAGATGTGGCCTACTATAGAGCCAATGTCCCTCGAGTTCCAGTCCGAGATGTGGCCTACTATAGAGCCAATGTCCCTCGAGTTCCAGTCCCAGATGTGGCAGACTGCAGTGTGGACGTCCCCCAAGTCCCAGTCAGTACCACATCAGCTCCAGGCTTGGATGCGGCGGACTGTTGTGTTGATGTCCCTCAAGTTCCAGTCTGTGCAGTATCAGACTGTAGAGATGATGTCCCTCAAGTTCCAGTCTTTGCAGTATCAGACTGTAGAGATGATGTCCCTCAAGTTTCAGTCTGTGCCACGTCCGATTGTAGAGTCAACGACCCCCATGTTGGACCGACAGGGGACACTGTATCACCTCAGTTAAAGCAACTGGAGGATTATGAGATTATCAGTAAGTTGACTGTCATGGCTCCAACATAACACAATACTGACACATTTTTGATATTATATCTGTCTTTACTCATGTCCACTCCTCCTATTTTTCTTTTAACAGATGTCGGTTCGTGCAGCTATAAAATCGGCAGGAAGCTCGGTGAAGGAGGCTTTGGAAGCATTTATGCAGGGTTTCGCTTGAGAGATGGCCTTAAGGTATCACTTATTTTACTTACTATATATATATATATTTTTTTTTTTAATTGCCCTGTTTTACACTTGTCTCACTCTCCTCAGTGTATCTTATGTTCTCTACTTAGGGCAAACCTGTTTAAATTTTTAGACATGCTCTTCAAGCTTAAAATTTAAATTCATGAAACTGAACATGTCTGTTCAAGGTTAATGACTGAAATATGAACTCTGCACACACATTGTAAATAATTCTAACACAAATCCATTTTTGTTTTGTTGATCAGGTGGCGCTGAAATTCGCTGACAGCGTGGGTATAGATTGGATCGACATTGTAAGTACTCTGCTTCTCTCAGTCAGTTTTTCAATTGACAAACTGGTATTGTCAGTAGTTTAGTAGTGGTCTACATCCTTTGTCCATGTAAGATCATAAGAATTGTCTTTCTTCTAGGAGGGTAATCCTGAACCCGTTCCACAGGAGATCGGTCTTTTAATTCTTGCCAACAAAGGCCACAGGGTTCCCCAGATCATCCAGCTTCTGGACTGGGACGAAGAGCCTGAGCGATACATTATGGTTCTAGAGCTGCCTACACCCTGTGAGAACTTGATCGAATTTCTAGGCCGCCACAAAGGGACCATCGAAGAGAACATAGCAAAGGTTATTATACAGCAGGCAACACTCGCAGCTCAAACATGCTGTCAACGTGGAGTGCTGCACCGCGACATAAAGCTGGAAAACCTGCTGATTAACCCGCACACCCTGGAAGTCAAACTTATTGACTTTGGGAGCGGCAAAATCCTGACCAATGCGGGATACACGTCCTTTGCTGGTATGTATTATTCCTCAGAGCTGTAATGTGGGTCTCAAACTTTGATGCCGAGTTTGAGGCCGTTCGACTTGAATGAGTCAAGATCTTACAAAGCATCATGTAATGGAATCCACCATTGTGAATCATTAGCATCAAATAAGTTCTTGCATGCTAATGAATACCTAGTCAAAATGTTGCTTTGATACAAACTTACAAATCAGATGAAATCTCTTTTTTCCAGGCACAAAACCGTACTGCCCCCCTGAGTATGATTTAAATGGCGAGTATCACGGGGAACCAGCGACAGTGTGGTCACTTGGGATCCTCTTGTTTGCACTGCTGTGTGGGCAATTTCCAGAGTCAGAAGACTTGGACAAGCTCAATGCTAACATCTGGACCAAAGATGGCTTGTCACAAGGTGAGATCTTCATTTCAGCAAAGGACACTTGCAATTCTAAATTATACAAAATAGAACAAAGTAATACATATGCAGTAATATTTAGATCTTTCAGCTTAGACTCTTAATCAAAGAGAGCGAGTGTGAAGTTTAAGATAATAATAGGACTTCTCTTCTCTTTCTTCACAGAATGCTGCGAATTACTTTGCTCTCTCCTGCAAAGAAAACCAGAGAAGCGGCTTGAATTGGACAATGTCTGTCTCCACAACTGGTTTAAGTATTTTAATTTTCAGCCTGAGGAGAATGAGATTATTGGTAAGTTTACTGTCATAACTCTGACATAACACAAGACAAACACACGTTTGATACATTATCTGCCTTTACTCAGACACAAAGCAGTTTTAATGTCAACTCTTCTTATTTTTCTGTTAACAGACGTCGGTTTCTGCAGCTATGAAATCGGCAGGAAGCTCGGTGGAGGAGGCTTTGGAAGCGTTTATGCAGGGATTCGCTTGAAAGATGGCCTTGAGGTATTACTTATTTTCCTTACATTGTTTATCTATCAAAATGTTCTTGCCCTATCTTATACTCGAATAACTCTTCAAGCATTCTCAGTGTATCTTATGTTCACTACTTAGAGCACTTGACCTCAGACCTGTTTAAATTGTTAGACATGCTCTACATGCTTAGAATTTAAATTCATGAAACTGAACATGTCTGTTCAAGGTTAATGACTGAAATGATATGAACTCTACATACACATTGTAAATAATTCTAACACAAATCCATTTTTTCTTTTGTTGATCAGGTGGCACTGAAATTCGCTGACAACGTGGGTATAGATTGGATCGACATTGTAAGTAGTCTGCTTCTCTCAGTCAATTTTTCAATTGACAAACTGGTATTGTCAGTAGTTTAGTAGTGGTCTACATCCTTTGTCCATGTAAGATCATAAGAATTGTCTTTCTTCTAGGAGGGTAATCCTGAACCCGTTCCACAGGAGATCGGTCTTTTAATTCTTGCCAACAAAGGCCACAGGGTTCCCCAGATCATCCAGCTTCTGGACTGGGACGAAGAGCCTGAGCGATACATTATGGTTCTAGAGCTGCCTACACCCTGTGAGAACTTGATCGAATTTCTAGGCCACCACAAAGGCACCATCGAAGAGGACAAAGCATCCGTTATTATGCAGCAGGCAACACTCGCAGCTCAAACATGCTGCCAACGTGGAGTGCTGCACCGCGACATAAACCTGGTAAACCTGCTGATTAACCCGCACACCCTGGAAGTCAAACTTATTGACTTTGGGAGCGGCGAAATCCTGACCAATGCGGGATACACATCCTTTGCTGGTATGTATTATTCCTCAGAGCTGTAATGTGGGTCTCAAACTTTGATGCCGAGTCTGAGGCCGTTCGACTTGAATGAGTCAAGGTCTTACATAGCATCATGTAATGGGATCCACCATTGTGAATCAATAGCATCAAATAATTTATTCCATGCTATTGCTAATGAATACCTAGTCAAAATGTTGCTTTAATACAAACTTACAAATCAGATGAAATCTCTTTTTTCCAGGCACGAAACCGTACTGCCCCCCTGAGTATGATTTAAACGGCGAGTATCACGGTGAACCAGCGACAGTGTGGTCACTTGGGATCCTCTTGTTTGCACTGCTGTGTGGGCAATTTCCAGAGTCAGAAGACTTGGACAAGCTCAATGCTAACATCTGGACCAAAGATGGCTTGTCACAAGGTGAGATCTTCATTTCAGCAAAGGACACTTGCAATTCTAAATTATACAAAATAGAACAAAGTAATACATATGCAGTAATATTTAGATCTTTCAGCTTAGACTCTTAATCAAAGAGAGCGAGTGTGAAGTTTAAGATAATAATAGGACTTCTCTTCTCTTTCTTCACAGAATGCTGCGAATTACTTTGCTCTCTCCTGCAAAGAAAACCAGAGAAGCGGCTTGAATTGGACAATGTCTGTCTCCACAACTGGTTTAAGTATTTTAATTTTCAGCCTGAGGAGAATGAGATTATTGGTAAGTTTACTGTCATAACTCTGACATAACACAAGACAAACACACGTTTGATACATTATCTGCCTTTACTCAGACACAAAGCAGTTTTAATGTCAACTCTTCTTATTTTTCTTTTAACAGACGTCGGTTTCTGCAGCTATGAAATCGGCAGGAAGCTCGGTGGAGGAGGCTTTGGAAGCGTTTATGCAGGGATTCGCTTGAAAGATGGCCTTGAGGTATTACTTATTTTCCTTACATTGTTTATCTATCAAAATGTTCTTGCCCTATCTTATACTCGAATAACTCTTCAAGCATTCTCAGTGTATCTTATGTTCACTAATTATAGCACTTGACCTCTCAGACCTGTTTAAATTGTTAGACATGCTCTACATGATTAGAATTTAAATTCATGAAACTGAACATGTCTGTTCAAGGTTAATGACTGAAATATGAACTCTGCACACACATTGTAACTAATTCTAACACAAATCCATTTTTTCTTTTGTTGATCAGGTGGCGCTGAAATTCGCTGACAACGTGGGTATAGATTGGATCGACATTGTAAGTACTCTGCTTCTCTCAGTCAATTTTTCAATTGACAAACTGGTATTGTCAGTAGTTTAGTAGTGGTCTACATCCTTTGTCCATGTAAGATCATAAGAATTGTCTTTCTTCTAGGAGGGTAATCCTGAACCCGTTCCACAGGAGATCGGTCTTTTAATTCTTGCCAACAAAGGCCACAGGGTTCCCCAGATCATCCAGCTTCTGGACTGGGACGAAGAGCCTGAGCGATACATTATGGTTCTAGAGCTGCCTACACCCTGTGAGAACTTGATTGAATTTCTAGGCCGCCACAAAGGCACCATCGAAGAGGACAAAGCATCCGTTATTATGCAGCAGGCAACACTCGCAGCTCAAACATGCTGCCAACGTGGAGTGCTTCACCGCGACATAAAGCTAAAAAACCTGCTGATCAACCCTTACACCCTGGAAGTCAAACTTATTGACTTTGGGAGCGGCGAAATCCTGAGCAATACGGGATACACGTCCTTTGCTGGTATGTATTATTCCTCAGAGCTGTGGGTCTCAAACTTTGATGACGGGTCAGAAGCCGTTCGACTTCAAGGTCTTACAAAGCATCATGTAATGGGATCCACCATTGTGAATCATTTGCATCAAATCATTTCTTGCATGCTATTGCTAATGAATACCTAGTCAAAATATTGCTTTAATACAAACTTACAAATCAGAAGAAATCTCTTTTTTCCAGGCACAAAACCGTACTGCCCCCCTGAGTATGATTTAAACGGTGAGTATCACGGGGAACCAGCGACAGTGTGGTCACTTGGGATCCTCTTGTTTGCACTGCTGTGTGGGCAATTTCCAGAGTCAGAAGACTTGGACGAGCTCAATGCTGACATCTGGACCAAAGATGGCTTGTCACAAGGTGAGATCTTCATTTCAGCAAAGGACACTTGCAATTCTAAATCATACAAAATATAACAAAGTAATACAAATGGTTGTGTGGGTAATGCAGTAATATTTAGATCTTTCAGCTTAGACTCTTAATCAAAGAGAGCGAGTGTGAAGTTTAAGGTAATAATAGGACTTCTCTTCTCTTTCTTCACAGAATGCTGCGAATTACTTTGCTCTCTCCTGCAAAGAAAACCAGAGAAGCGGCTTGAATTGGACAATGTCTGTCTCCACAACTGGTTTAAGTACTTTATTTATTAATTTAACTAAGCAAAAATTAGCACCCAACCGGACTGGACGCCCCAACCCCAGAACTCCCTGTCCCCACACACCAATGCACAACCTGCATTGATGTGTGGGTACTATCCAGGCAGACACGACCTGTACATGCCCAAGAAGACCCTCTAGAAAAAAAGATGGCTTGTCACAATTTTAGATCTTCATTTCCACAAAGATTACTTGTAATTATGGATCATACAAAACAGAACAAACAAACAGTGCACATCGTCTCCCTCCACTGAACTGCTGCAACCTAAGAGTCCACCGGGTCAATTGAGAGGAGGTTTTGGGACTATTGAAGGCCCATGTTAGAGCAGCATGGTCGCTGTAGATATCAAACTGCCTCCCTTCAAGGTAATGCCTCCATTTTTCCACCGCCCAGACCACAGCCAGGCACTCTTTTTCTGATGTTGAATAATTTAGTTCTGCTCCTTGTAATGTCCTTGAAACATATGCTATTACTCTTTCCCCCTCAGGTGTTTGCTTGGGTGAGAATAGCTCCCAGTCCCACCTCATTGGCATCAGTATGTACCTGAAAAGGTTGGTTGAGGTCAGGCTGCATCAATACAGGTGGGTCTTGCAACACCTGTTTGATGGTATCAAGGCTCGCTTGGCATTCCGGGGTCCAGTCCCATTTTACTTCCTTCTTTTTCAGGTGATTTTAAAGGAGCAGTAATGTCAGAAAAATGGGGAATGAATTTGTGGAACCACCCTGCTAATCCAAAGGTCTTTGGGAGGAGGAGTCTTTGGCCTGAGTTTTTTCAGGGTCAACCTCCACTCTTTTTACTGAGACAATGTGACCAAGGAACTTTTACTGTTGTTTAAAGAAATGACACTTGTTCATGTTAAGGGTAAGAGATGCCTGGTTAAGTCTCTGTTGAACGGAATTGGAATAGCCCCTGGTTGGTGATGTGAATGTGGTTTTCTCTTTACTCCCTTCCTCCATATCCACCTGCCAGTATCCTGACTGCAAATCCAATGTGCTAAAGCAGGTGGCGCCATCCATGGATTCCAGGATGTCATGAATAAGCGGCTTTGGAT